>QAXK01000775.1:0-12653 GCA_004335735.1 Chlorella sp. KRBP
TGGTTGGTGAGTGGACGTGTGGGTGAACGCGTGGGTGGGTGGGTGGGTGGAGGTGACAGGCACAGCATGGCTCATCATGGCACCACAGACCATGGCATAGCACAGCACACCGCCAAGCACAACCGCAGTAGCAGTAGCATGAATGCTTACAAGCACAGGTCCTGGCGTAGTGCCGATGCAGATAGATGCAAGTAACAGGCCCGACACAAAACACCATCTGTTCCAACCCCACCCAGACAAGCGCACTTGCCTCCTGCTTGACTCAGCCACCATAATCAACATATCGATGTGCTTATCGCGAAACGCACCTGAAAGCTGGACCATACTCTGTATCCTGATACGCCCTTGCACCATACAGCAGCAGTTGCTCGGGGATGCTGAAGATCACATCTGCAGCATCAAACAATGGTGTGTTGCAGGGGGCAAGCGACCCAAGAGAACCCTGTTGAAACTGTATCAGAAGGCCTTATTGCTAGTTATGGGCGTTTGGAGTCCACAATAACGCAGTGTCCCGACCTGAGCAACAGGGCAGACTGCAGTGCAGCAAGCAGTACACACCTCCTGGCTGCAGGTCCCGAGCAGCAAACAGCTTCCTGGGCTGATCAGGCCTGGGCGAGGCCTCAAAAGTGGCGCCATGCTCTTGTGCCCAAGTGATCAGCGTCTCCATCTTTTCCGTCACAGCGCAGCTGCCGGATTGGGGTAACAGGACAACAGGCTGGCTGAGTGCCAAGACAACAGCAGAGCTAGGAAGTTGCTACAGCATCCTCCTCATTTGTCCCAGCACGTTGAGAAATTTCCAGTTGCCAAGGATTGCCGTAGAGAGGTGCTGCAGATGACTTGACGCTGCTGCCTACAGGGGCCATGACGAGTACTGTAGCTGGTTAGTAATCCAAGCCGTCAAGCTGTTGCGGTTTGACTTCCTTGCTTGTGCAAGAGCAGAGGTCGCGCGAGCAGACCAACTTACGTGCTTTAAGCTGCAGTATCTGCGGCCACTGTCGCTGTGTTGTGGCACTCAACTGGTTTAAAGCTGTTGCGCTGCCACTGGCACCGTTGGGAAGAGCTCAAGCCAACAAGCAGGCCTTTATCAGCGCCAAAACATATCATGGGTATACCTAGAGCATCACGAAAGGGCAAGAAGGCATGGCGGAAGAACATCGACGCTCAAGAGGTAGGGGGTTCACAAGCTGGACTGCTGCTGCTGCTGCTGCTGCTGCTGTTGCCGGTTCTTGCCTGCTGTGTGGACGCACGCATCAGCACGCACTCTGTGTAACTGTCCTACGACCGAACCAGGTTACGTGTTTTGCTGTGTGGCGTTGCAGGTGGAGCAGTTCCTAGCAGACGAGGCCCTCAAGAATGTGCGGGAGCCTGCAGTGGAGTCTTTGAAAGACGAGGAGCTCTTCGTGTTGGACAAGGTACGCCGCACGCACTATCCCAAACGAACAATGCCTCCCACTTGCTTTGTTCGGACATGTTCATATGAAACTCCTCAGGCCATGCCTCAGGCACCAGCAGATTGGCCTCCTGGCATGAGCACAGTCAGCAGGGCTGCTGGTTTGTGTCCTGTCTACAACCTTGCCAGCTGCGCCAGCCCAATGCACCTGCAGCGGCTGCCTCCCGCTGCTGCTCCCAACGCTGCCATAGCTCCTGCTCTTGCGCATACTCACCACACCCACTGCCTTGCTGCGTCAATGCTGCTCTTTCGGCTGTGCAGGAGGCTGATGATGCAGCAGTGCCAGCAGCAGTGCTCAAGCGCAAGCAGCACCAGCAGAAGCTCCTGCGGCCCCAGCTATTACTTGCAAGCCACAAGGACGGCATAAAGCCGCTGGCTGTGCCCACAAAGCACAAGGCCAAGGGGCCTGGCAGACCCCTCCCTGGCAGCACCCCTGCTGCTGCCGCTGCAGCAGCAGAGGCGGCAGCGGCAGCAGCAGCACAGGGCAAGCGGAGGGCACCCAGGCGTCAAGGTAGGTTGTGACTCTTTTCCTCAACCTAACTTGCTTGGTCCTCCGGCATCCGATCACTCAACTGAAGCTAGAGCACGTGTCTTTCACATTCTGCAGATATCGATTCAGCACTCCAGATACAGTTGCCCTCTCAAATTCACGTTCTGCAGTCTTCGCCAACCAGCAGCTGAACCACCTGTCAGGGTGTCCAATGCCGCTCTCTGCTGCCTGTTGCTGCTCTTGTGCTGCTGCAGCAGGCCCCAAGATTGGAGACATATGGTCAGAGCCAGCCCCCGGCCCTGACCTGGACTGGACTGCACCCGTCACTGGACACCAGCTGGTCAAGCTTGGCAAGCGCAAGCAGCAGCAGTCTGCAGGTGCCGCAGCAGCCCCAGCAGCAGCACCTGTCGCCCCGGCAGCAGCAGCAGCAGCAGCCAAGCGCAGCAAGCAGCGTAGTGCCCCAGCACCAGTGGCAGCGGTGGAGGTCGATGCACCGGGCTGCAGCTTTAACCCTGAGCCTGAAGCACACCAGGATGCGCTTGCAGCAGCTGTAGCAGCAGAGTATAGGAAGCAGCTGGCAGATGAGTTGGCTCCCAAGGCCCCCAGCCAGTTTGCACCAGCAGGGTACAAGCCCCAGGACGAACTGGAGGCCCTGTTGGTGGACGCAGAGGCAGATGACGAGCCGGAAGACGAACAGACAGCAGCAGCGACAGCTCAGGAACTGCCGGCGGCAGTGCAGGACGAGAACGCCATACCGCTGGATGACGACAGTGACGACGACGTGGCGGATGTTGCTGGTGGCGCTGACGAGGACTCAGTAGTAGCAGCAGCAGCAGCAGATGATGGCGGCAGCAAGGCTGCAGCGGGTGCAGCAGCAGCAGCGGCAGGCGGGCGGTCACATGTGGACCGGAAGACCCGCAAGGACCGCAACAAGGAGGCACGCAGGAAGCAGCAGGACGCAGAGGCTGCAGCCAAGTCTGCGCTGAAGCAGCAGCGGCGGGAGCTTGACCGCCTGACTGACCTGCAGCAGCAACTCCAGGAGGAGGAGCAGGAGAAGGAGGCTCTGCGGCTCAGGCGACAGGTGGGGGCTTCATGGTCTGGGTGGTGGCAAGTCACTTGCCACACATAGTGTTGGGCGTGGTCCAGGTTTTGTTTGACAGGGTGCGGAGGACAGCAGCGCCATCTGTATGCAGGGGGAACATGCAAGGCCTTGCGCTGTGATTTGCCAGCCACGCTCTCAGTCTTTCAGTGAGGCTGTCAAGGCATCAATGTACCCCTCGTGCTTGGCGTGAGCTGCTCACAGCTGTGTACACATCCTATTTCTAATACGAGCTGCTCAAGACCGTTCACTCCCGCACCCCACCCCACCTCAATTGCCGCCGCGGATCGATATGCCAGGTGACTGCTGCTGAGCGTGCTGCTGTGGAGCCGCCTAAGCTGGGCAAGCACAAGTTTGAGGCTGCGCCTGTGGCTGTGCTGACATCTGATGAGGTCACTGGGAGCTTGAGGCAGATCAAGGTGAGGGCTCTGGGGCTTGTTTCCATCTGCAGTACGTTCCATGTGTGCAACTTGCATCTTGCAACTTCAAGTGAGTCAATGAGTCACACCGGTGCTTGCACACGTCACACGTGTGAACAGCATCCAGACCACCCAGCCACAGGTGCACAACAGGACAGCAACAGTCCTGAGCCGCAAGTTCTTGTGCTGGGCGGGCCTGATGTGTGTGCTCGAGTGCTCTTCTTGACCACAAATTTGACTATGGGTCATGCTGTCGTCCTGCCGTCCCCTTTCTTTGCTGTGCAGCCTTGCTTTTCACTGGCAGCAGACCGCTTCAAAGCTCTGCAGAAGCGTGGTGTCATTGAGCCCCGCAAGCCCAGCGGCCGCAAACTAGGACGCAAGGTGGAGTACGTCACAGGCGAGCGCCAGGAGCGTGCGCGCGAGCAGCAGCAGGAGATCGAGGACATCAAAAAGGCGCGTAAAAAGGCGGCCAAATCGGGGTCTGCAGAGGCGGCCGCAGCCGTGGTCACCATGGCTGGCGGGAAGGGCAGCAAGCGCAAGAAACAGCAGCAGAAGGAGCAGCAGAAGCCACAGCTGGCACCTGGCAGCATACTGCCGCTTGCGGTGGCTTGACATGGCAGCGGGTGGTGAGGCCTGGTGAAGCATTCTGGGTCTGCAGCCAGCACTAACGTTGTGTTGAGATACAACCGTTGCAACGATTGTGTTGGCCACTGGCTGTCAAACTCCATTTATGTACGCCAACTGCATGCAGCTGCGGCATACACCTGGGGACACAACAGGTTGAGCCCCTTGATGTGACAGCTCCAAGACCTAGGCTACTGCTTTGGAAGGGCTTGGGCAAACACCTTGACGGGGTTGACTTTCTGTTCGATCAAGCCAAGCCAAGTTTTTTGCTTTGACATGCCAGCGGTGCTGCCACAGCTGCCTGAATGAACATGATGCAAGCGCAGTAATTACTCGGATCTTGCAGCGACATCCACAGCAGCTTCAGCAGTACTGCATATCACAACCAAAAGCTAGGTTGCAGGCCTGCACACCCAGCTGCCACAAACGACCTCCAAGGGGGTGGGTTCAATCAACAATCCAACCACCTCTCAATCAAACCATGGTACACTCAGTACTGCTGCTAGCTTAGCAGGGCTGCCACCATTCAACTTGTCTACCAGCTGCACGGGCTGATAGCATCAAAGCCTCTAGTGCCAGGCAGGTTGTCTCAGGAGTGCCCTCGACAGCAACATACACATGCACATGCAGTTGAAAGAAAAAGTGCCCAGTACTACTAGTAGTGCTTCCTGGCTTGGTCTCCTGGCAAGGCCTTCACCAAGCAGCTGCCAACAAGCAACCCGTCACAACCCGGTTGCAGGAGTTGCCCCAATCACAATCCCATACAGCATTCAGTGCAGAAAGCCCCCGCAGCACTGAACACTGAAGTGCCGTTCCGAGTGGCCCTGTGACAGGTCAACGTCTGAGTCGCATCCAAACGACATGCTCTTCCTATCACAATCTGAGCCACAAACGACATGTGCGTCAAGCCACATGAGGGCCAAGGGACGAGGCGGCCATAACACATGAGGCCCATATTTCATGTACACCTTGTCTGTTTGTCTGCAGAGCCTTAGCTGCACCCTCAAAATCATCTGCCGGGTGTTTGCGCCCCTGCTCCTTCCTCCTTCTCTTTTGCACTTGACCTGCAGCAGCAGGGCCCACACATACACACACATCAGCAACAGCTACTGAGGGTGTTTGTGCCCTCACCGTGCGTTGTGGTCGCACAGGGTGGGCTCTCCCAGCAAAGCCAGAGTGTACATAATAGCCTCAGCACGACACTTTGAAACAAGCAATGCTGCACATGGCGAGCAGATCAGTTCACCGTCTACATGACTACACCATCCAGCAAACATCCCCCGGGTAGATGCTGACACCCGTTCTGTGGTAAGTCGCCAAGTTTGTGCTGTGCCGTGCTGTGTGCTCTGCCACTGCTACGCCGTGGTTTGTGCTGCATGCTGTGGTGTGCTAGGGGATGGCATCCCTGGCCCTTACCTCCAGGAGTCGTCCCATCCCCTCAGCCACTCCTTGCCAGGTGCTGCTTGGCTGGCTGCATGGCAGCTCTCAGACAGCGTCTGCTTCACATGCTGCTGCAATGCCTGCGGGTTGATCATGAGCACACCGCCAGGGTGAGTGGAATAGATAACTTGAAGTGGGGTGTCAAACAGGAGCTGCCAGTACGAAGATCGGACAAGAAGCTCAATAGGCACAGCGTCTGTGAGTAGCTGAGGCGTCACTCGCAAGCTGGCGTCACCAACTGCAGTGGAACCGCATGCCCTGAGCCCTTCAGCAACAGCATGAATCTCCAGGCACAGTCGAAGTGTGGGGTGGAAGGAGTCACTCCAACAGTGTTGAAAGCTGCTACACTGGGCTTGGGTGCATGCCTTGGCTTCACACTTTCACAATGGCCAGTTGGCACCCCAGAGCTGTTCCCAGAGCTGCGTCGTTTATGTCAGTCTCACTGCTGTAGTTGCTGGTGAATGGTGTGGGAGTTGACTGGCTGAGCCAGGGTGATCCCACCTGATAGGCCCTGTTGCTTAGCAGGTCGCTGGGTGCCTCCTGCTGCCCTGTGAGCCACTTGAAGAGGTCAGGGTTCTCCTGCACAGGTCGCATGACACAGGTGCAGATGACAACATGCAGCAGACACCACGCTGCCTGATGGAAGGCAAGCAAACTGTTCATGCAACATCACATCACACCTTGAATGGGCGTGAACAGCAAGTGCTGCTGCACCTGGATGCCCAGCAGGACTGTACCGGGTGAGACATGACTCGGCAAGCTGAGTGTTTTCTAGAGATATGAAGTAACACTGCACCTCACAGCAAGCGCCTGCCGAGTTTCAAATGCCCATACCTGATCCAGGACCACTGTAAACTGCTGCAGCGTGTCTATGTCCATCTTGGGAACCTCCTGCTCTGCCCACAGTCCCACCAGCAGGTCCAACTCCAAAAAGCCTCGCTGCCTGCTGCGATACAGCAGCTTGTTTATCAGCTGCATGCAGAACACACGTGAAAAAACGTCTTCAGTCCCAACGAAGGTCACTGTCTGGGCGTTGTGGAACCATTCGTCTTGAAGAGAGGACAACATGGCACGGGTGCATGAGCAGGGCCTGGTTCACATGCTGTCAGAGGCATTTCAGAGTGGATTCACACACGTTACAGCGCCTTGCGGCCACCCTGCGACAGCTGTCTGCTAGCTGTGGCTGCCTCTGTGCATCATAAATGTGGCCAAGACTTTGCAAGGGATTCCACTGGTACAGTCACTCCAGTGCTGTTGGGCTGTTTTCTGCATCATCTGCTCATCAGCCTTTGAGACCAGTTCTAGTAAAGTTGATTCATTAGGCAGAAAAAACCCATTGATGACAGCTCTGGGCTCAAGCAGCTACTTGGGCGCACCCTGGTACGTTCAGCATCACCAGCTGCTGTTGCAACTGCAGCTCCAGCCAACCTGCCCCATGCACTCTCGTAACTCCGGCATGACAATCCTATACGGGAGCTTACACTTGTTGCCACCGTCCTCAACATGTTTCAGGCGATCTGATCGCTCGGGATGACTGTGATGACGCACGGATCGATCTGCGATAGTCCTTGGCTGACGCGGAGTCACTGGTCCGCTACAGGAGCACTAACACATCCCGTACTTGATTATTTGTGGCTTTCTCCTGAGCGACCTACACAATCAGAGACACCTCCGCATTCACCGTAGTTACTACCTCATGGCCTGTCATGGACTGCTCCCTCAACTTCCACACACCACAGCCTCACTCCAAAGTCACCCGCTCCTGCTTTCCTCAAGCAGTACTGCCTAGTATGAGTAGATCACATATCATTGCAAACTGTCAATCAATTAGTGAGCTTTGCAGCACACCCACACGTCAAGGATGATGCACTTGTATAGGTGGTAAAGCTGCATGCACCCAGCAAGCTCACTATGTCCCATGCAAACAGTATCCAGCAGCAACATGCACAGTCATGTTGCGTTCCACAACAAACTGGTTCACAGCCGAACCATCCACGCAACAGCTTCAGCATATGACGGCACCCTCACTTGTCCTGTAGTAATCAGAAGTTGACAGCATCGACACAGCATGAGCACACGAGTGCCCCTGCAGAGAATAGCTGTGGAAACAACAGCAAGAAGTGCCGCCTGCAGCCCTGGGTGGAGGATGACGACAGAAATTCAGCAGCGCAGTGAAAAAGTCAGCACAGCAGCCCAAACCTGGTGGGCCACACTAAGTATCGTTCCGCCCACACATTGACAGCACTGCTGCGCCTGCTGGAAGTAGCAACAAGGAAGCACAAGTTGCAGCATGTGGACGAGTGCCTTGCATCAAGGGACTGCTTCAAAGCAGCACATTGCACAAACTCCACACCAAACGTATGTGCTGGACATGTGCAGTCCTCGCTAGGATGCCACCTGCTGCCACTCCTGCACATACAGACCACAGACCACATCTTACGTAAGCATTACCATTATCAACACCCTGCCCTCGAATGTGGCAGCACTCACTTCACAAGCCTGTCAATGAGTCCTCCAGGAGCACACATGCCAACCCAGCCTCAGGCTGGCAGCTGTTGAATCCCTCTCCAGGCCACACTGGCTGCTTGGATGCGCAGCCCTCAGCACAGCAAGCACCCAAATTACGCCACCACACACAGCTGCAGGCGTCACACAGCCTTGCAGACTGCCGCAATCAAGCCCGCCAGACCGCCGCATCAACAACATGTGCCACCGCAGCTGCAGGCAGCTGCTGGTAACACCCATGCAATGGCTGTCAAGCTGTAGGTTGCTTTGCAGCAGCAACCAGAAAAAACGTCAACACCAACACACGACAGCAGCACGTCTGCAGGTGGATCCTGCAGATGCTACTGCCAGCAACAGTCCACAAACTGACAGCCCAGCCCAGCCAGACTACACAGGGGTGGGTCAGTACGACAACACGGCGATGTGCTGTTTCGAGGCAAGCTGCGCTGGCATCCATGATCAGGACCTCAATCACAGCCACCCTGCAGTGTATACACTCAAGGAACGAGTGATGGCATGCACCACCACCACGTAAAGTTATGAAAGCTTGTACAGCAAGCACAACGATGAGCCAGCTGAAGGATTCACGTGCTGACTAGCACATCAGCAGAACCTACACCAGCCCAACCCACCCACCTACGCCAGCACCATCAGAGCACCTCCACCACACAACACAGCCACAAGGCAACAGGTCACTACCTGTGCCATGCTGCTGCTGATGGGCGCCACAAGCAGAAGCTGCTCAAGCAGTGGGAGAAAAAATGGACCTGACGTCACCGTCCATCCGTGCAACACACACCTATGTTGAGACTGTGTTGCAGCTGCACCATCAACATCACCAACTTAGGCACGTTGATGTGCAACAACTCAGTGTGCATGCACACCTTGCACACACCTGCCTCCAGCCAGAGTCAAACAGTTGTGCAGATGACCCGTTGACAAAGTGGCATATATAGTGCAAACTGCATCCACCCTGCTGCCAAACTGGCAAGGGATATCACCCTCATGATGTGCATGCACAGCACGATGAGCGGCACAGTACTGAGACAACCCTGCACCGTTGAGGCATCCACGGCACATAATTTTGCCACACAGTCTGCTACTCTGCATGACAACGAAAAGTTGCTGATATCTTACAAACCTTGCAGGCACAACATGCATCAGCACAACCTGCACTTACAGCCTGCAGATTGCTGCCAGCAACACGCACGGAAAGCTGACTGCAGAACCAAAACCCATGCCACGCACACACCCACAGCATCTGCTGTCACGTCTGGTGCAGCATTGCCTGACCAGACTGCAGGTTTCCAAAGACTTTGCAAGGCATCCACCTGACAAGCTCCTACTACCCAATACCTGTCCTTGCAACCACTCTGTGTGAGCAGAACAGCAGCACGCCCCCTCAAACTCACAGCTGAGATTGACGCCAAGAAGTCAGGGACAGTGGATGAGGGTTTGAGTTGCCTGACTCTCATAGCTCAGCACGTGCACACACCTTGCAGCAACAGCCACTGCAGCTGCAGCTCGACTCACTTCACTACGGTCGAAAGACTCAAGCCCCATGTGCTGCAGTCAAGATGCGCACATGTGTTGTACTACGTGCCTCCTCCAGCTGCACTCAGGCTTGTTGGAGGGGGCCGCTGCACCCGCACTGCAGGCATATGAGCTGCAGTGGGGCAAACGCCAGCAACACCAGCAGAACTGCAGGCATATGAGCTGCAGTGGGGCAAACAACACCAGCAACACCAGCAGTACTGCAGGCATATGAGCTGCAGTGGGGCAAACACCAGCAACACCAGCAGTACTGCAGGCATATGAGCTGCAGTGGGGCAAACACCAGCAGAAGCACCCATTCCTGCCCTCTGCGGCTGACAGAGGTCCCTCAGACCTCTGACGCAGCACCACAAAACAGATCACGCCACTCTTCATCAAACAACAGATGGACAAGGAGCCACCTGCCAACCACACCTGTCGCCCAGTTCAGGGTGGTCATACCCACGAGGCCTCTGCAAAGCCCTGGACCAAAACAACGACGCTGCTCCTGTCCTGCCGGGTTACTCTGCCTGGCTGCCCCTGCAGCACCACCCCTGAACACCACACCTCCACCAACCCCTGCCTGCCTGCTGCCCTGCTCCTGGCTGCTCTGCACAAGACTCCTAGCCTAGGAGGCACCAGCACATTCGACTACTGACGTGTCACATGCTCCAGTCACAGGACTTGGGCACCTGCACTGTGTCAACACCACCACATGCACTGTGTGCCTTGTGCTGCCTAATGCTGCTCTGCACCCTGCCGACTGCAACATGGCACAAGGTGTACGGGACTCCCTGCCCTTCAACGCGCGCGGGGAGAACTGTGTCAAAGGAGATCCTATGACGATGTGTGAGAGAAGAGTGACCAGGGAGACAGCATGTCCCAGGTCTGCAAAAGCGACTGCGCCTGTGTGGCTGGGCCCTGCACAGGCTCCTGCTGCTGCTTCACACCGAGCCCAGTGCTGAATGCACCACTTGACGCACCTGGCAGCGCCAGGTTCCCCGCAGCAGTCGCTGGGGATGCTGCTGCTGCTGCTGCCGCTGCAGCAGCCAGGGACGCAGTGCCAGGCCAGCTGGCAGGTCCATTCGGCCCAAAGAGGGACGCAGTGTTGTCGCTGGCCTGTGCAGACGGGGGCAGGGGCCCCGGCGGGAAAAGGGGTGCTGCGGCAGGAGGCGCATACCCGCTGTGTGCCTGGAACCTTTGCTGCTGCTGCTGCTGCTGCAGAAGGTGCTGCTGCTGTGTGGGCAGCTGCATGGCAGGGCGCTGCAGGAGCTGGGGGCCCATGAAAGGCTGGTACCCACCCATCAATGTCACACCGGGGCCGGCAGTCCCCACGGAAGGCACTGCTGCCACTGTGACAGCAGGAGCAACCCCGGCTGCTGCACCGGCGCCCTGCTGCTGCTGCGCCTGGTCTGCGGCTGCGTCTGCAGCTGCAATGGACTCCATTGTGGGTGTGCCAGGGGTGGATGGTGCAGTAGACCCTGCTGAGGTGCCCTCCTGGGACTGCTTAGCAGTGCGGCCAGCGCCATCAGCAGCAGCAGCACCAGGGGGTGAGCCTGCCTTTGCCCTCTCCTGTTCACGCTGCAGCAGCAGCTGGTGCTGCTGCTGACCACCCTGGCTCCTCTGCTGCTGCTCGCCGCGGCCGCCCGCTGCTGCCTGGCGCTCCTGCTGGTGCCCTGCCGCCCCGCCAGCGCCCAAGACGTTGCCCCTCTGGCCATGTGGGCCTGCAAATGCGTGCCCCAGCAGCCCTGGGCCCTTCCCTGGGCCCCCCAAACCTGCTGTTGGCCCGGGAGGGCCCATGGGTGGGCCTGCTGCAGTTGCCGCTGATGCAAGCTTACTCAGCTGCTGCTGGTCTGCTGACATACGGGGCCTGTGCCCTGGAGGTGCCGCACGTGTGCTAGTAGCGTCAAAGGACGCCCGCACGTTGGCCGCCTGCTGCTGCTGTTGTTGCTGGTGGTTGTGTTGGTGCAGCACGGGTGGCTGCTTGCCAGTCAGCCACTGCTGCTGGGCCTGCGGGGACGCGCCCGGCACTGCGTTCTGCTGCTTGCCCTCAATGGCGCGGCGCACGTTGAGGAAGTAGCCGTCAACGATCTTGCCGTGCAGGCCAGCAATGGCCGCATCAACGACAGAGCTGTCCTTGAACTTGCAGAACGCAAAGTTCCTGCAGCAGCGGTGACACAGGGGCACACATGCTAGCGTCAGGCGCGGACACATTGCTTGGTGCCTTGCCCCAGCCTTCGCCCTGCACGCCCACCCCAAGTGCTCAACAACACTGGTGCCTGCCACAGCCTCCACGTAGCTGAATGACCCCTGGCGCTCTGATGCACGCCGACTCGAGCATACACCTGCCGCGCACAACACCACCCACGCAAACAGAGGTAAAGCTATACCGTGGCGACTCACTTATCACGCCCATTGCGCAGGGTGAAGTACTTGATACGGCCAAACCTGCCCAGCAGGCGGCGCACTGCGTCCTCGTCCCATGTCAGCGGAAGGTCCCCGATGTACAGCTCGTTGATGTCGTACTGCTTGGCGCTGCTCGGGCCGCTTTGGTGCTGCATGGAGCCGCCGCCAGCCCCGCCGCCGCTTCCCGCCAAATTTCCTGCAGGCGGGGGCCGGGGCCCCAGCACGCTGCTGTCAGCAGCACTGGGGGGTGCAGGGCCCAGCGGTGCTGGCCCAGCAGGTGCTCCTGCACTGCTGCCCAGTCTGTGGTTGGTGAAGACAGCCCCTGGCACTGCGCTGGGGCCGGCAGGAGCTGCTGCAGGTGCGCCCTCCTGAGGCACAGGCGGGGCACAGGGCAGCTGCGGCGGCAGCGCACTGCCCGTGCTGCTGCTGCGGTGGTGGTGGTGCCGCAGCAACGATGGCGGGTGCTGGGGCGGGACCGCCTGCGGCTGGTGCTGCTGTGGGGCTGCTGGGGCCTGGTGCTGGGGTTGGTGCTGGGGCCCTGCAAAGCCCCCGTCGCGCAAGCTGCCAATGTCGTTGCCGCCTGCGCTGCTCTCACGCCCGTAGCTTGCCTTGCCCTCTGTTGCACGCTGCACTGCAAGTATCTTGCCCTCAACCACCCTGCAGTCCAGCTCCTCGATTGCATGCGAC
>QAXK01000776.1:0-14996 GCA_004335735.1 Chlorella sp. KRBP
TGGGGTGTGTGTCATCATCATCATCGCATGGCGTTCACGGCAGGTGTCATGATGCTGCAGCCGTCACAAAAGATCGCCAGGCAGGCCGCTCTAAGCAGACTTCACGCCAGTGCATGTTGCTTGTGAGGCTGCGGCATGTTGCTTGTGAGGCTGCGCTGGCATGGCCGTTGTGTGTGAGAGTGTGTGCGCGTGTAGCCTGCAATGAAGTAATCATGCAGGTGTGTTGCGGCCACCGCGGACGAGCCAGTGCTGCCTGTTGCTCTCGTGTCGCGGCATGTTGGCATGGTCATGCAGGGGAATGGTGGCTGCGCCTGAGCATCGACCTGGAGCACCTGGGGGAGGAGGAGGAGGCGCTGGTGGTGGCGGAGCAGTCGCTTGCTGATGAGTGGGTGCGCCACGGGGACCTGCTGGCTCTGCAGGTGCGGCCTGGCACGGTGCCAAGCAGCTGGTGTGCGCGTCTGTGGGTGCACACTGATATGCAACTGGCACACACACACCGGTAGTGGGCTCCGGACCCGCCGAGGCGCCCAAACAGATGCAAATATCGACACACACACACACTCTGATAGTAGTGGCGTGCAGCATGTGCGCGTGGCCATTCGCAGCCCCAGAAGGAACCAGGGCATTCACCAACCTGCCTGATGCAGCTCCAGCGACGTCCGTGGAAACACACATTGGAGCGTTGAGGCGTCAAAACGGGCTGGTAAGCATGTAGTGTGCTGGTGGTGGTGCTGCTGCTGCCTGCCTGCAGCGTCGCGTGCTGCGCCTGGGCAAGCCCCCCCGGCGTTGGAAGCGCCCCGGCTGGGCGCCCGTGGTGCTGGCAGAGCCCCCAGAGGTGGTGATCCAGGCGCGGCCACTGGCCAACCCCACCGCCACCAAGAGCCGCTTCTACTCCAACGTCTACGATGGCAAGCAGGTGCGGTGCGCGCCTAGTGTGAGGGCGGACGTGGGAGGGAGGGAGGGAGGGATGCAGGGACGCAGGGAAAGAGAGGTAGGCTATCAGTGCTGTCGATGCTGTTTGCTAGGGCACATCAACCTTCCCGCCTGCTTGCAAATCATCAGGTGGTGCCTGCTGGGCGATCCTGACAGACCAGCTGCTCACAGCTTAACACACACCCATTTGTGGCGGCTGCAGCATCATGACACCTGCCGTGAACGCCCACGCAATGATGAAGACACCTGTTTGCCACGACACACCTGTTTGTCATGCTCCCTTGTCCCCTGGCCACCACCTTTGTCCACCACGCGCAGGTGACGGTGGAGGGCCTGGCCCTGGAGCACTACGCCAGCCAGGCGGCCGGCTCCTGGCGCGGCCTGCACTGCGAGGGCGGCGTGTGGGCGTGCCTGGTGGGCCTGCTGCTGTGGGACTGCCTGTTTGCCGAGGGCGTGCCCGACGTTTTTCGCACGCCCTTCCAGACGGCGCCGCTGGATTTGGAGACGGACGCCTTCTACCCCACACGGAGGGACATGGTGCGCGCGCATGGGGGGGGCGGGGGGTTGTTGGCCAGGAGCTGGCTTGCTGCGCGTGCACGTGTTCTACCCCACACGGAGGGACATGGTGCGCGCGCGTGAGGGGGGCGGGGGGCTGTTGGCCAGGAGCTGGCTTGCTGCGCCGTGGCTAGGCATGCGTGCACATGAGTGTGAGTCCAGCTTGTTTCGTGTCGTTGCATGTTGCCGTCAGCCAGGCGGGCTGCTTGGCAGAGCTGAGTGCAGCTTGTACAGTTGGGGGGGGGCGCCAGCCGCAGCGTCAAGGCAGCAGGGATCAGCAGCGAGGAAGGAGTTGGTGCCAGCCCGCGTCAGAGCATGCAGGGAGCTGTGGGGTAGGGTGTTGTCTGGTGCGCGCATGGCGTGCACGCGCAGAAAGCTGCAAGTTGTGCGTTGCGGTGCGGTGCCCGTGGCGTGGCGTGTGTGTGTGTGTGTGTGTGTGTGACGAGCGTTACATCTGGCGCGGCCATCTCTGGCAATCAGATGAGCATCGGTAATCATCAGTACGCACAGAACCCTGGGCTGACCCCAGTTTCCCTGCCAATCCCCCTCGGCCTTGGTGCACGCGCAGATTGACCGGCGTCTGCAGGAGATTGCCGACGGGGCAGCGGAGCAGCTGCTGGAGCGGTGCTGGCGCATGCACCACGGGCAGTGGTGCCGCGGCGTCAGCTGGGAGCGATACACGCTCAAGCAGCTGCTGGAGATTGCCAAGTGCGTGCTTGCGTGTCGTGCATCGCCGCTGCACGCTCTACTGGCACTCTCTGCTGCGTCCACAGCACTCTCCTTTGTGTTGAGCTTTACATCTGGTACAGCCATGTCTGGCAAGCAGATACCTGTGCTCTCCCGCGAGCGCACGGCACACTGCTGGGAGTGGGACCGCTTGCTCACCCCACCCCATGTCATCATCATCATTGCATGGCGTTCACGACAGGAGTCATGATGCTGGCTTGCTCACCCCACCCCATACGTGCCCTGACACGTGCGCTGTAGGTGTGTGGGCGGCCTGGGCCTGTCGGTGGTGTGCCGCATGCTGGCCGAGGACTACAACGGCTGGCGCGGCGGAATGCCCGACCTGCTGCTGTGGCGGCCCCAGGCCCCGCACTGCGACGCCAAGCTGGTCGAGGTCAAGGGCCCGCGGGACAGGCTCAGCGACGCGCAGCGAGCGTGGATTGTGGCGCTCAGGGCGGTGGGCGTGCCGTGTGAGGTGCTGCGCGTGCAGGAGCCCAAGTAGGGTTAGGTGCCTTCTGGGGGGGCATGCGGGCGGGTGGTTGGCGGTTGTTCGCTGGCAGGGTGGGCAGTGCGGTCAGGGGCGCAAGTAGGGTTAGCAGTCATTGGTTGGTCGTAGCGCAGCCTCAAGACCTTGATTCATTTAGTCTGCACCTGATGACTTGAGTTGAGGAACTGCCTGATTGAGGACGGTCTTGCACTGTACACAGGCGCACGTGCTGCACGCAAGCGCAACTCCCTAGCGCAACTCCCTTGTCCTGATGCGCACAGGCTGCTGTCGCAACCGCAACGCAACACGATGCAACAGCGCCCGCTGCTGCCTCTACTGCTTCTTGCGCGCCTCCTCCTCCTCCCGCTCCTTGTCCCGCCGCACGCTGCGGCGCTGCTCCACCGTCTTGGCGTCGGGGTCACCAGACGCCGTGACCACGTCAGGGTCCCGCACCAGCTCCTCGATGGGGCGCGGCGCGGGGTGCTGCTGCGTGGGCCGCTTGTCCTCCTCGTCTGCGCATGCGTACGTGCACGAAAGGATGGTGACACGCCGTCACCCATGCGGCCTGCTGCAGCCTGCACGTCCCCAGGAATCGTTTGGCCACCGTCTGGCAGCACCCACTGCATACTGTACGTGCGCACGCACCAGCCTTTGCGTGCGGAGCGGCGGGGTCGTCGTGGATGGGGTAGCATTCGCCTGGCAAGCTGGCGCTCTGGCCGCCAGCGTGCGCTGCGTCAATCCCTGGCAGGGAAGAGGGGCACTCCTTGCGATTTGGACGAGCGTAGAGATCCTCCTGGTCCTGCGACATCGACTGGTTCCACTCCTCCTGCGCGAACGCTGGCTCGCCCCTGCCGTGGGAATCCGGCTGGCCTGGCGGCTGCACCTTGCCCTCCTTCTGGTGCGCCTCGTCCGCCGGGCTGCGCGTGGCGAAGGAGGCGCTCGCGGCGGGGGGTGCGACTCGGCGGGTGCGCGCGGCGCGGAGCACGGCGCGGAACACCAGCAGGGCGTGCGCGATGTACGACATCCTTGGAGCTGTGTGGTGTGGTGCGGTGCCGAATCCTTTGTGCGCGTTTTGGCGAATTGCCGCAGCACGCAAAGCGAAAAAACCAGAGTGTGAATTACAAACGCGCAGTCGTGAGCAGCTCGAGGCGGTGCCGCGCTTGCTGCTCTCTGAGCTCCTGCTCCAGCGCCTGCAGCTGCTCCGCCACGTGCGCCTCCATGCGGCGCAAGAAGTCAGACTCTGGCCACGCGGCGTCCCTGTAGATGGTCGCGTCGCCCCGCTTGAGCTTGCCTGCACACGTGCGGCGGGTCGTGCAGCAACGGCGGAAGCGCCTGAGGACCACAAGTGCGTGCGGCTGCAGGAGGCGGTGTAGCGGCTGCAGGAGGCGGTGTAGCGGCTGCAGGAGGCGGTGTAGCGGCTGAGCAGCGGGCGCGCTCACCTGAAGCGTAGTACATCTCCTCTCGCCACCTGGGCAGCGGTTCCACGTCTGTGCCTGTGAGGCGCACCAGCTCCTCGTTGTACGCAAACTGCGTCACGTTCTGGTTGTGCAGGTACCTGCACGTGCACACGCAACACGGCACCACAGCGTGTCAAGAGCGACGCACTTACCAGACAGCCCAGCATGACTCAATCCTGCAGGAGTTGCAGCAGCAACAGTGTGCTGAGTCGCACCTCATGGGCGTGCCCGACTCCAACAGTGCCTTGACGCGTGACGCCTCATGCTCGTGCATGCCCTCGGGCGATGGTAGGGTGACCCGCCCTGACAGCGCCCTGCGTATGCATACCCCGTGCGCACAAGGCACAGGATCCTCAGGCCACGGCGCTAGGAGTCGTCAACCTGCAGCGTGCGTGTGCTTGGAACGGTTGGGACGGTTGGGAACGGTTGGAACGGTTGTGGCAGGAGGGCGGAATGCGTATTGTTGTTGTTGTTGTTGTTGCATGCCTGCAGCCGGGGCGGCTGTCCGGGCATGTGTACAGTGGCAGCCTCACCTGGCGACCAGTCGCGCCTGCAGCTCCATCTGCGGGAAGGGCACGATCTTCCAGGGGATGCCTATGAAGGAGCACCAGGGCGCCAGCGGGGAGGCGGGGAAGAGGTGCAGGTAGAGAGGCGACACAAAGCGCGCGTGCGTGCGCACGCCGCCCAGCCCCACCAGCTCAGTGCCTTGCTGCAAGCGGCAAGTGAGTGGTAAGGGAAGAAGCAGCGCCAGGTCTGTCTTTGGGGGCAGCAACAGCACAGCTTGCAGATGGGTGCAATCACCGCAGTCAAGTCTTGGTGCCACGGCCACCGATGCGATTGCGCCTCGCCCAGCACAGGAAGCAAAGTCCGTCAGTGCGTACCTGGGTGGAAGGCTGCCCCCCGGTGAGCATGGGGAACTCATAACGGTAACCTGCAGCAACGAAAGAGCACCATCAGCAGCTGTTTAAAGCCTCCCTGCCTGCTCCACGTGCCAGACTGACGAGCGCGCATCAAGCGATCCGTCAGGCACAGATACAGCACACAGGTTGGGTAACCTGTTCCGTTAGGAGTTGGTTAAGCAGCATGGAGCCAGCTCTTGCCAACTCCTACCTGTTGCGTAGATGATGGTGTCGAGGTGCTCCTCCCGCCCGCCAGGGAACACGCCCCTGCCATCCGCCGTCAAGCGCTCCGGTATCAACACCCTGCGCAACGCACGAGGCGCCATGCGCAACACGCATCCGCCATGCGGCGGTTTGCCAAGGACTGATCGCTCTCGGGCGTAGAGCTCTCAACACGCGTCGTGCGGCATCATCACGGCATCATCACATGGCAGCTGGGCTTTTTCCTGTGCTCTACTGCTGCCTGTATGCCTTGTGCTGCAGGCCATCTGATCCGCCCGCTGCAGCGCCAAAACAGATGCAACACACCTGTGACGCCTGTCGTGAACGCCATGCAATGATGATGATGACAACACACACGCATGCACAGCAGCAGTGCAGAAGTGGACAGAGTGGTCACACACCTTTGTATGTTGCGTCCCTCTCCGTACGGCTCCGCGGCCAGGTCCCCCGGCGTCCAGTCCCTTGCCGCCAGCAGCACCCGCCTGCAGGTGGACGACAGCTCACGGCTGATGTCCTCGCCAGAGTTGGACGCGCCCACCACCAGCACCACCTGCGTGCCGCATGCGCACGGCAAACCACAAAGGGAGAAAAGGAGGGGATTGCCTAAGGGCCGGAGGAGGGAGGAGGGAGGGAGGGAGGGAGGGAAGGACGGATTAGGCACGCGCTGCCTGGGCGCAGCACAGCTCATGGGAAGGGACGGTGGCCACAAGCACCAAACTGGGCAACGCAGGCGCGCGCGTGCGTGGGCAGCCTACCCAGCACCGTGGGATGAGGCGCCGTGTGATGAGGCACGGCCCCGGACGTAGCCCTCACCTGCCCCGCATATGGCTCAGGTGCCCGGTAGTTGTGGCTGTGCAGCTGCCTGCCCTCCGGGAACATCCCCATGCCCTCGATGTCAGGCAGGTGCGGGTGCGAGTAGTGCCCGCTGCACACCACCACGGCGTCAAAGCAGTGCTGCTGCACGCCGCGCTGCGCGTGCTGCGTGGTCACGCGCCAGCGAAACGGCGCCTCGTGCTGCTGGTGCGGCTGGGGGGCGGAGGGCTGCCGCTGCTGCTCTGCTTGTTGTTGTTCGTGTGGCGGCTGCTGGCTCGGTCCTGGCTTCTCCTCAGGAACCACCTGCATGATCAAGCACAGCACAGCGGCAGCACACCCCAAGCCAAGGTGAGCAGCTGACACTTTAGTCGAGCTCAGCAGCGTGCTGCAGCACATGCAGCACATGACAGCGTGCTCTGATCCGAATCAGCGCTCTGCTGGTCCTTGCTGCCTGGGCAGACTGCCATCCCGTGATCACACACTGCGGCGGCGTGCTGCCCTGATAAGCAAGTGGCACACACACGCACACACACGCACGCACGCACACACGCAAGCACTAGCCCGCCTCACCTCGAGCACCTCGGTGTCAAACTGCACCAACCGGGGCAGGTCGTGGTACAGCGCGTAGCTGCGCAGGTACCGCAGCACCTCGGCATGGCTGCAGTACCGCCTAGGGTCTACCGACTCGCACTGCAGCACATCCGACGGCGCTTGCACAGGGAGGGAGCTTCCCGCCACCTGTTGCCCTGCTGTAGTTGATGCTGCCAATGTAGCGAGCGCTGCAGGGCTGCGTAGGCCCTTGGCCACCAGGGCCATGGCTTTGGGGTGGAAGGGAAGGTCGCCGTAGCTCATGACCTCCCGCGGAAGGTTGGTCTGCAGGTGCACCACGGGCGAGGGGCACGGTGGATCGTATCCACCAGCGTTGCGGTGCCCTGGGCCGCACAGGCTACAAGGCCGCTTGGCAGCACTACTGCTCACCCGTAGGTTGTTGTACATTGAAGAGTGCACCCTGCGTCGGCGCTGGTCCTGGCCCAGCAGGTCGTCCTCGATGCGCTCGTCAAGCACCCAGACCCCGCCCACCGTCCCACCCTGCGCAATCGCTATCAGGGCATGCCTTTGCTTCCTCTAGGTGAAGCGTGCACCTAGGCATGCATCACGGGCCGCGGGATGAGGTCGAGCGCTACCTGCTCAAAGACCGTCGGCTGGTGGCCCTCACGCTGCAGCTCCTTGGCTGCCGCAAGGCCAGCAGCTCCAGCTCCTATGACGGCCTGCGATGGTGCATCAATGAGCCGCTTTGCGCTTGCCATGGGCCTGTGATGGCAAGGCGATGGGAGGTGCTTCCAGCTCCACGAGGCTCACCACCGTGCGGCTCTGCAGGGCCGCCACAGGCGCCATTGCTGCCCTGGTGCGAAGCACGACTCGTGGGCTCGAGCTGCTGTGCGAGTTCCTGGCTGTGACGCTCGATGCTGGCGCCGCTTGGCAAAGGCGCATTGGCGCTGTGCAGCAGCACGCTGAGTTGCCTGGCTGCAGCTGTTGCTCTAACCTGTAGCCCTCCTCTGCAGTCTGTGCGGCACGGTTCTGTGGGACGGCGTCACACGTCCATGACCACGGGCGCGCCTTGTTGATGAGTTGGCTCAGGTAGCAGCTACATGTTCTATTCATAGCCCCTCTGCCGTGCGGCGTTGGCGCACTTGCAGAGCACGTGAGTCTCACTCATTCACTGGCCACGCCCACACGCGTGGGCAAATGCGCTACAAGCGCTTGCCCCTGTTGCGCCTGGCCGCCAGTATCTCCTCGCTCACGGGCTCCATAGCCTTGCCGGGCGCGTAGAAGAGCTCGTGCAGCTGGTCCAGCTTGGTGCTGGGCGGGTGCGCCTCGTAAAAGGCCGTCACTGCCTCCTGGTCGAAGGGAAGCACCTTTTCCATGGTCACCAGGCGGCGGCTGTAGCGCACGTTGAGCAGCTGCTCACTGCAGCCACCAGCAGCGCAGGTACAGTGGACAAACCACAAGTTGGCGTGTGCTCGTGCGTGCCTGGTGTGCGCCATTTGCCGACCAATGTCAGGTGGCACACCGGCTGGAGCTCAGCAGGCTGACACCTGCTCCAACGCCCCTTTACACATGTAGATGATTCACAAGACCGCCACTACGTGGCCCTGCAACCTACCCCATTCCCCCGACCTGCCCCTGGTCACGTGCACGCACCAGTTGTACAGCAGCTTGAGCATGGGGTGCCTGGGCACCTCGTCGTCGGTGTAGAGGTCCAGGTGCGCCGGCAAAAAGTAGACTAGGCGCCCACCCACCACGAGCTTGCGCGCGGCAAAGTCCAACAGGTCCTGAAGGCACTCGCTCACGCCGTATGTCGCTGCATGTGCGCGGAGTGGGGGGCCGGCAGGGCAGGAGCATTAGCACGTGATGGTGAGGCGGGCCTGTTGTGATGGTGAGGCTGGGTGCAGCGTAGGTGGGATGCTGGGCTCGACAGAAGAGCACACCGGTGTAGGGCACCTCAACCCAACTGCTTGCCGTGCTTTGGAGTGGTTCTGGCTGGCCCATTTGTGTTGCAGCAAGGGCTTGGGTGAGGGCGCCCCGCCCCCCACTGCACTCACTCGTGCCAGTGATGTGCGTGGCCCTGTCCCGGACCTCGATGTCGCGCGGCACCACCTTGCGCCCACCCGCCCGCACGCCGTAGGGAGGGTCGCCAATGATGGAGTGGAACACCTGCGCCATTGCACCACCCACACGTTTACACGACCATCCACCTCATGTCTCGGCAGCGCGGCCTTGGTTTTCAACCGTGCAGTCCTGGTAAGCGTCCTGGCTCCACTTGAACGCTGCCCCTCCCTTGCGCACCCTCAAACAACGAGCATGCAGGCACCCAAAAACGCATCACTCCTCCCCTCTGCAGCGCACCTCGTCCATGTTGTCGTCGCGCCAGGGCTGGTGCGTCATGTCGGCGCACATGAGCCCCACCAGGCGACCCGACGTGCGGTAGTGCTCAAAGTTGCTCAACACGTCCACAGGAGTGCCCTTGGAGTCAACCTTGCCCTGCACGGTAATAGACGTACACGCCAAGGCCTTTTGCTATGTGCATTTGCCATCAGCTCTCTGCCTGTACACCTCCTCCCCAAACTACAAGTACTCGCCCTGACAACAAGTCCATAATCGTGCCTGATCAAGCACGTGTGGCCAAGGTGCGCTCATGCCATTCCATGCCCATGACAAAGGCGCCAAGGTGCACTCACCAGCTTGATGACTCGCATGTCAATGTCCATGCCCATGACAAAGGCGCGGTACTGTGCCACCGCCACGCCAATGCTGCCCGTGCCCATGTACGGGTCGCACACAAAGTGACCGGCGCGCACCTGTGGGCACGCCAAACACGCACGCACGCACGCACACGACCACTGCTGTCACTGGAGCTGATAACAGAGCAGTAGTATCAGCGGTGTTAGCAGCGTTGCCATCAGATGACGCCTGGCACAGCTTCCTTCACGCAGGCGAAGTCACCAACCGCAGTTCAGCACCAGGAAAGCCGCCGGACTGCTCACTGACTGCCAGACTGCTCACTGGCTGCCGGACCGGTCACTGCTCACCCCACCTACCTGCGCCTGGTTGCACATGATGAAGGCCATCTCCGGGTCCATGCTGGTAGGGCCTATGTAGGGCCTGGCGTTGAGCCGGTACTGCCCCACCACCTCGAGGTACTCATACTCGGCAACCACACGGCCAAAGTAGAAGCGGGGAGGCGTCTGCAGGGCGTGGGTGGGGTGGAGCATTGCGCACACAGTCAGTTGAGTAAGCAGGCCGATGGCAGTCAGTGACCGGGGCCGCCCTGGCAAGCGTTTTACAAGCGTTGCCAGGGCAGTCTCCAGCTGTGTTGCATGCGCGCACCTGTGTGTCGTCGCCCAGTCCCTTTTCTCCTTGGCCTACGTCCACCATCTGCAGCCGGAAGGTCACGTCCGGGTTGGTCAGGTCCACCTTGCCCTGCGCGCACATGGAGGCGTGGCGATCAGGGCATGCGCATGCCTTGTTGGTGAAAGACGCGTGCGGTTCAGCCGTTGAGGAGGCAGTGGCAAGGGGGGGGGCCCTTGGGTGTCCCAAGGTAGGGTCTCCTCGCAGCCCAGTGCTGCTCACACACCGTGAAAGGGATGAAGGTGAGCTTGGCGTAGAAGTCGTTCTGCTCTGCCTGCTTGATGGTGGCGCCGTGCCGCATCACCTGCACCTGCGCTGAACAAGGCGCCAAGCGTAGGCAGCGTGGGAGTCCACCCCACGTGACGTACTGTTTGGCCACTTGAGCGCCTGTCCTAATACAGGCGCCGGCCGGCGGTCCCCTGCCAGCACCTTCAAAGTGCTGGCTGCTCCCTGTACGCCCCTGCAGCTGCCCAACCCTTGGCACCATTGCCGCCGGGCGCACCCTCTCCTGCCCGCAGCGCTGGCCCCACCCAACCCACCCTTCGACCCCGCCTGCACCCTCACAAACCTTGAACTTCTTGTCCGCGCCCATCCAAGGCTCCTTGAGGTGCGCCGGGCACGCGTTCACCGACGCCACCAGCTCCTCCCAGGTGCCCCCCTCGCCCCAAGGCTCCACTATTGCCTGCAAAGCATCACGTTAGCAGCACCAGTGTGCGATGGCCCGCTTTTACATCAAGGCAGGTGCCCGCACATTTTGGCAGGCACCCGCCAAGGATGCGCAGCGCCACGCTCGACCCAGCCCAGCACAGGCAGCAGCTGCAAACCTTGGTGAGGATGCTGCGTGAGGCCACGAACTTGCACACGTCGTCGCTGGGCAACGCCACCCTCCAGAATGGATTCATTTCCGGCACAAAGTCCTCGGGCGCGCTGAGCGTGTGCGGCCGGCGCCACGTTATACGCTCCTGGGGGCAACCCGCCATGCCCGCCAGCGCCTCCACCTCGGCGCAGCGGAAGTTGAGCAGCTTGTGCGCGAAGCAGCACAGGTACCACTTGCAGCCGTGGGGCGCCTCCAGGCCATGGCCCTCCGGGTCGCTGTAGGCCAGCGTCCGGGACATGGTCTGCTGTGCTCCTGCTGCTGCTACCGCTCCTGGCACGCTACTGGAGCTGCAGAGGCTGCCATGCTGCTGCTCATCGCTGTGGTGCCGTCATGCCCGCCGTCGGCCTGAGCGCGAGCGCCGATTGAGGAGCGCGATGCAAGGCGACTTCTGTTGTGCGAGGGGGTCGGATTTGTGTTGCGAATTCGGCTGTGGGGTGCTCGGGCACGGGCAACTTCAGCCAAACAGAAAGAAGCAGCACAGTTCTCAGAGGGGCATCCATTGGGAGCATACTGTGCCAATAGTCACGTTTACACATCTTTCGGGTCACGACACCGTGCAGTGCCCCGCCGACATCGTTGTACAAGCGCCATCATCACGCCGGCGGTACGATCAAATGCGTGCCATCACCATGACAACCACAGGCAGCCTCCCAGCTGCGGCCAGGACGTTCATGGCCTCAAGGCAGCCACACAGCCTGCAGCCGGCCCTTTGGCATTGAGCTCGCCCGTCAGCCCGCCACCCACTCCCGTTCACTCTCAGCACCCCATGGGGAAGCGGCTGGAGGGGTCAGAGTTGTAGTCTGCGGGGTCCCACTCGAGCGTGACGCCGTCTGGCATGACGGCGGGCTCCATCCCCAAGCCGTTCGCATCGAAGCGGGCCTCCGCCTTGACGCGCCGCACGGGGATGGTGACGCTGTACACGGCGCCCAGGCCTGGCTCGCTGGTGATGGACACCTGCAGGCGTGTGTATGATGTGTGTGTGTCGAGCTTAACATCTGGCGCGGCGATGTCTCGCAAGCAGATGAACACAGATCCCTGGGCACCCCCTGGTTTGCCCGGTGGACTCTGACCGCATGTGTGCTGACCGTATGGCAGTATGGGGTTGCCGGGGAGAGGTGTGTGCGTGTGTGCGCTTGCAAACGGGGCGGCCCAGCCGCGGCAGCCAAGGCAGCACAGTGTGTGGCGGGCCGCTCGTATGCCTTGGTGCCTTCTATGTGGGCTGCATGGCCGTTTGCCTCGCTACTGAGGTGCCCTGGTGCTGCGGACTGGAGCCCCGTTAGGCAAGCCCCCCTCGCCACACACACACGCACCTCGATGCCGTCCTCGCCCTCAATGTCCACGAACTCCTGCAGCGCCTTGACGATGGTGCGCTTCATCTCTGACAGCGACGCCGGGTTCATGCCGCACCTGCAGACGTGTGTGCGCGGCGTGCCATGCGCGGTGAGGGACCCTGCTGCTTAAGCTCTTGTTGCTCAACAGGCTGCTGCTCCCCACACTGCGCCACTGTGCGTGCTGCGGCGTGCGCACCTGTCCGCCACCAGCACCATCCTGAGTCGCCGCTTCACCTCCTCCTTGGGGGACACGTCCTGCTGCGGGAGCATAACAAGCACGTTGCAATGGAGCACACACGCATCGAGCTCTCCTTGCTTGGGCCGAGTCCCCTTGGCCGACGGTAGGTTGTCGCCCCCTTCCACCCGCAGCCGCCTCAACGCCCCGCAGGCGCTTGCACTGCCCAGTACCTTTGGCGGGTCGGGGAAGAAAATCTTCCAGGCGAGCTGCATCTTGTTCATGAGGTCGGTGACGGGGTTGCCTGTCTGCTTGCGTGCCGCCCGGCGCACCGAGTACTGGAACGAGCTGGACAGGGCGGTGCGCAGCGCTGCCGCGTCCGCGTCGAGTGCCGCCTCCGCTGGCGCGCTGCTTCCGCTGCTCGTGGCACTCGGCTTGAACGCGACCACGCACACCGCTGAGCGGCGTGAAGGAGCGGCGGCATTGATTGGCCTGCTGCTCCTCGTCGCTGTTGCCACTGGCGCTGGCCTGCCGCCTCGCCGCGTGCTGCCTGGCTGCGCCTGCGCGCTTTCGCACACCAAGGCCGACAATTGTTAGTGCGCCCAGCTCAGCTCGCAGGCAACACGCAAGCGCTAACGAGCACGCACCTGTTTCTGCTGCATGGCCGCCGCTGCCATTTGTGCTGCTGCTGCTCACGGGCAAGGGGTTGACTCGAAGGGCGCGAGGCTCCTGTGTGTGCAGCGCCCGTGGTGCAGAGGTGCTGCTGAGGTGCAGTCGCTGGCGGTGCAAAGCAGCAGCGCCTCTCGCTCAGCTGGAGAATGGGAAACAGTTTGCAAACCCTCTGCCCGCCTCTCGCGCCACCATCAACTTGTTCGTTCAGGATCAACTTGTTCGTTCAGGAAGCTCATATACTTGCATCTGTTGAATGCAAGAGTCATTCACACTCGCTCTCTCCCACTCTCAATGTCTCTGGGCACGTCCTCTCTCTGCAGCGCGTCAGGGATGGGCAAGGTCGCCCCACACGCGAGCGACACTGCACAACACACAAACACCCGCACTAGAACCACAGGATCATGAGATGCACAGCACACCAGGCCAGCCGCGCGCGCCACATGTGCGCAGTATGCAGCCTAAAAGCTCACGCGGCACACGTTGGTGCATGCGCTCGCGCCCCGCCTGCTTTAGCCTAACCCACCAAACAATCATGAGTCCCCTCCCCAACCCAAGCGCTCCTCCCCAACCCAGCAAACGCCGCCACTGCTTAGTCGACCTCCTCGATCTTGGGGCCAGCGCCGCCCGAGCGTGGCGGTGGCGCCGCGCCGCCCGCCGCGCCGGGTGGTGGCGCGCCGCCGGACCCCTGGTAGAGGCGCGTGATGATTGGGTTGCACAGGTCCTCGAGCTCCTTGAGCTTGTGCTCAAACTCCTCAATCTCGGCCTGCTGGTTGTGGTCGAGCCACTCCATGGCGTCGTGCAGCGCCTTCTCCATCTTCTCCTTGTCGTCGGCGGGCAGCTGGGACGCAACCTTCTCCTCGCGCAGCCTGCACGGTGGTTGGCGTGTGTGGGGGCGGGCAAAGTTTTAGGTGCCTGGCCCGTCGCAAACAGCTGAAGATGGGCTGCGCACGAGGGAGCCGGGTGCTGATGATGACATACGAGAGAGCGGAGTGCCAGCCAGTGTTCCAAGTGCGTGCGAGCGCGTGCCCTCACTCACGTGTTGCGCATGTTGTAGGCGTAGTTCTCCAGCCCGTTCTTGGCCTCCACCTTCTTCTTGAGCTCCTCGTCATCAGCCCTGCGGGTGACAAGGTGGACATCAAGGCGCAAGCAAGTCAGCGATGCGCGGCGCAACGAATGTTCTCGCACAATGGCAGATTTGGCCTTGCGTGCATGTGCAACGTGCATGTGCAACGACAAGCACTTCTCAGCCTCCTGCACCAACTCACTTGTACTTCTCAGCCTCCTGCACCATGCGCTCAATCTCGTCCTTGCTGAGGCGGCCCTTGTCGTTGGTGATCGTGATCTTGTTCTTGATGCCCGTGGTCTTGTCCTCGGCCGACACGTTGAGGATGCCGTTGGCGTCAATGTCAAAGCACACGTTGATCTGGGGCACGCCGCGGGGCGCGGGGGGGATGCCAGAGAGCTCGAACTTGCCCAGCAGGTTGTTGTCCTTGGTGCGCGCGCGCTCGCCCTCGTACACCTACGTCATTGAGTAAGGGATGATCAGCACTGGGATCAGTCACTGCACGCGCTTCACAGCGACAGCGCTGTGACAGACGTGTTCACAAAATCAAGCCTCACGCAGAACACGGAACGAAGAGAGCGAAAGACAGCGCAGCGCGCACCTGGATGAGCACGCCGGGCTGGTTGTCAGAGTAGGTTGAGAAGACCTGCTCCTTCTTGGTGGGGATGGTGGTGTTGCGGGGGATGAGCGTGGTCATGACGCCGCCAGCAGTCTCCAGGCCAAGCGACAGGGGCGTCACGTCCAGCAGCAGCAGATCCTGCACCTTCTCACCACCCTCGCCAGTCAGAATGGCGGCCTGCAGTTGCCACATGATCGTCACGTGAGCACACACGTCAGCACATGCACGTGATGCATCGTCTCTGCTTGACGAGGCCTG
>QAXK01000782.1:0-32613 GCA_004335735.1 Chlorella sp. KRBP
CAGGCCTCGTCAAGCAGCGTGGGAGGTGCGTGTGCTCATGGGACCGATTGATCACCCACGCCCTGAGGCGTAGGTTCGCAGGAGTGCTGGTGCCCAGTGCCCCGCTTGCCTGTCCCACGCATGAGACAGGATTAGCTGGGCGGGATGACCTGCGTGACTCCAGGAGGCCACCAAGCGCTCGCCATGACGCTGACACTGCGTCGCATGCAAACACACGCGCATGATGCTGCACAGGCGGAGGGCCAGGGCGTGCTGGTCCAGCCCGAGTTCGTCGGCCTGCACCAGAGCATGTGGGCGCGGCAAGCCGCCGCCGTGGAGCGCGCCTCCGAGGCGCGGCAGCGTGCGGCTGCGCTGGCCAGGCAGCGGGCGTCACGGCAGCTCGAGGACGTGCAGAAGTGCGCGGCGCCGGCGCCGGCGGAGGCGGCGCTGTACCCGCACCAGCTGCAGGTGCTCAACAGCCTGCGGCGCATGTGGGCGGCGGGCAAGCATACGGTCATGGCGGACGAACCGGTGCGCGCGGGGGCATGGGAGGGCGCTCGATGGGTGCAGGGTTGAGGACACGGGGTGCGTGCACGGGCACAGGGCTGTTAGTCAGCGAGTTTGCGTCGGACTGGGTGCGTGGCAGGGCACAGGCGGGGTGAAGGAGATCACTGGGTGGACACCTTGGCTTGCTGCGCTTGCTGCGTTGGTGGTGTGTGTGCGCAGGGCCTGGGCAAGACTGCCACGGTCGTCGCCTACCTGCAGAGCGTCCTGTGAGTGCAGCACCCACTATTGACTTCCCTTGACCTCCTTAAACGTCCTTGAACAACTCCCGCCAGCTGGCCCTTGCATACTCCTTATCTCTGAGCTAAGCACACCGACTGCCACAGCCATGCTCCACCACTGCCACATTGCCTGAATATCCCTGACGCAGGTATGAGTTCCAGGCTGCAGCGCCCTTGCTTGTCGTGGTCCCAGCCTCGGAGCTCGAGCACTGGCAGGCTGAGTGGCAATTCTGGGCAGCGGCGCCACCGCCACCCACTTCCAGCACCGCAGCTGGCAGTGCAGCAGCAGCGGCACCCGGTGGCGGCAGGGGGGCTCAGCAGCAGCAGGCGGGTGTGAGGCGGCCGTGCAACATGCTGGTTTACGCGGGGTGCGGCGCGGCACGCAGCATCCTGCATGACCACGAGCTGTGGATGAACTTCACCTCCATGGACAGCAAGCTCAAGGTGAGAGGCTGCACACAGTAAATCCTTCGCCTCTTTGCCAAATTGCTGCATCGTCCTCGCTGCTGCCCAAGCCTGACAGGTGCATGCCTGCTACTGCGTCTCGGGTTCCATGACATTCGTGCATGCCGCAGGCCTTCTGGCAAAAGGCGGGTACCTCCCACTCGGCCTGCCAGTTGCTGCCCACGCCTGACATTGTGCCTCTCTCATTGTCCGATGCGTGACATTGTACCCGTCGCATTGTCCGATGCGTGCGTGTCGCAGGCCATTCGCCAAAAGGCGGGTGCCGCACACTCGGCCTCTCAGTTGCTGCCCAAGCCCGACATCGTCCTGGCTAGCTATGAGGCGTTTGTGGCGGACCAGGGCTCCATGGCGGCCATCCACTGGGAGTGCCTGGTCGTGGACATGCGGCAGAGGTGCGCGGGAACACCTTCTGGGCACCTCCAGTCATGGGCATTGCCTCTACGGGACCGTTGCTCTGCCTTGCACCCACTCCTACTCAACCATTTGCCGCCACATGGCCGGTACCAACAGCAACCACAGCAGCAGTGCGTTGACCAGTGCCCTGTGCCACCACACCACCCACACCGCACCACACCGCGCAGGTCGCGCAGCGTGCAGCTGCCCAAGGCCCACGCCGCGCTCCAAGAAGTCCGCTGCTCCCACCGCCTGGTGCTCCTCGACAGCCAGCTGCCCTCCATCCGAAACACCGAAGACCTCCTCGCCCTCCTCGGCTTCGTCTACACCCCTGCCCGGCCCGAAATCCTCGCTGCCACTGGCAACAGCCACAACAGCGCGAACGCCGGCGTGGATGCGGGTGGGCCCACGTTGCACCTCCCGCCGCAGGCGCAGCAGCAGCCCGGCGTGCAGCCGCTGCTGGAGCTCGAGACGGTGGTGGGCGAGGAGGAGGCGGCGGCGCTGACGGTGGAGGAAGCTGCGGTGAAGCTGCTGGCGCTGCTGCAGCCGCACGCGGCGCCGGCGTTTGGTGCGGGGCTTTACCCGGCGCCGCCGCTGAGGCATGAGGTGCTGGTGCCGGTGCACATGACGGCGCAGCAGGTGCGTGTTGGTGGCTGCAGCAATGGCGCTCTCGTGGCTCGTGGCCTGCTCTATGACAGCATGCACACGCGATGTGCTTCCTGCGTGCCTCCTGGCAGCCACAACGCAGCGGTGGGCAGTAGCTTGCCATCACACAACAGCAAGACGTGTGTGGGTGGTTGCATGTGCAGGTGGAGGCGTACCGCACCGTACTGGCACGGAACTATGACGTGCTGACGGATCCCAAGCCACCCAGGTACGCCGGCGCGACTGTTGCAGCCGCCTCCTGTGTTGCTGCCAATCCTCCTCCGCGTGGTCCTGCCCATGCTGTGCCTGCTGCCGCACCCAAAGCAGTAGCGTGCAGGGCAGCAATCACTGCAACCTGGCGTTGCTGGCCCCTCTCTTGACCCTGCCGCCGCCGCCGCTGCTTTTTGCCGTGTGCGCGCAGCAGGCACTCGGGCCACCGCGCTGCCCAGCTCCGCCACATCTGCAATGAGCTCCGCAAGGTGCGATGCTCTCTCCCGCCAACCTGCCAATGCTGCGCTTGTTGCTTCCCTATGCCACATGGCCATGTGGACATGGGACGGTAAGCCTGCATCAAAGCAATGCCGGCGTGCAACTCTCTCAACACGTGTGTATGTGTGCGCATCGCCTGCCGTGCGTGTCCTCCATCTGTTCACAGGTTTGCAGCCACCCCTGGTTGCTTCCTGAGTTCGAACCAGAGGACCCCGCCTCCCCCTCCTCCCCCACACCCGCCCACACGCACCCCCACAAGGACCCCCACGGCACCGCCACCAAGCAGCACCACACGGGCACGCCGCCCGCCGAGCCGCGGCTCAAGCGCGGCAGCAGCGCCGGCGCCGGCGACGGCGCCAACTACCCCACAACCGCCACAACCGCTAACAACAACAGCAACCACAACGGCGCGGGTGCGGCGGCGGCGGCAGCGGCGGGTGGTGCGGTGCAGACGCCTGCGAGCACACCAAGGGCAGCGTCGGCGGCAGCTGGCGGTGGGCTGGACGGGCTGGGCGGCAGCGGGGGAGGTGGTGGAGGCAGCGGGACGCCGGCGGTGGAGGATTTGACGCCGGCGGCAAAGTCGGCGGTGTGCGGGGCACAGAGCGGCAAGCTGCAGGTGCGTGCTGGAGGCTAAGTTTAGGGTTAGGGTGAGCAGTGGGGAAGTGACGCTGGGGGCGAGGTCGGCGACGGTGCTGGCGTTTGGATACGAGCGCTGGCAAAGGTGGAACGTGCGTGTGCCGTGTGGCAGAGTGAGGAAACTCCCTCTCACAGTCTTGCTGCTTTCCAACCTGCTTCCGCTCGTGTGAGCAGGTGCTGGAGCAGCTTCTCTCGCTGGTTGGCGCCAAGGGCCAGCGGCTCCTGGTGGTGACGCAGTCCACCAAGGTGCGTCTGCGCTCTCCTCCTACATGCAGTCATGCTCCTGTTCACGCTCCGCTATGCCGTCGTGCCGCTCCGCATCGGCATTCCAGCCCTGCTGGCTGCCGCACGCTGTTGCCACTTGTTCACGCACCGTGTTTGCCGCCTCTAATCTCTAATCTCAATTGCATGACGGCCTCAACCGAGCACCCCGCACCGCTGCCTCACACACACACACACACGCGCGCGCGCGCAGGCCATGGAGGTGGTTGCCACGTGGGCCCGCGGCCACCTGGGCGACGACGCCGTCCTCTCCCTCGACCCCCACCTCCCCTCCGCCTCCCAGCACCTCCGCATCCGCCAGCTCCGCGACCCCCAGGGCCCAGTCCGCCTCATCCTCCTCGCCTCGCGCGCCTGCGGCCTGGGCACCGACCTCTCGCACGTCGGCGCCGTCGTGCTCTTTGACTCGGACTGGCACCCCATGTGCGACCTGCAGGCGCTACGACGGGCGCACTGCATCCACACCGGCCAACCCTCCACCGCCACCACCACCACTACCGCCACGTCCGCACCCACCACCCACAGCATGCCGCCTGTCCTGCGGCTGGTCACCGGCCCCACCGTCGAGGAGCGGCTATGCTTGCTTGCCGACTCGGCCAACCCAGCGCAGCAGCACGCGCTGTCGGTCATCTTCCAGTCGCAGTCGCACACGCGCAGCTCGGTGCTGGGCACGCGGCTGCTCGAGGCGGTGCTGCGCCACGGCGCGGTGCAGCTGTTCCAGGGCGGCGGCGTGGGAGGGATCAGCGGGGCGGCAGCAGCGGCAGCTGCTGCAGCGCTGGGATCGGCTGGCAGCGGTGGCAATGCTACTGCCGCAGCACCGGCGTCGTCTTCGCAGCAGCAGCAGCGGGCGGCGTCGGCGTCTGTGGGTGGGGCGGCGGCGTCTGGTGTTGGCACTGCTGGTGGCAGCGAGGCCGAGCAAGGTGTGGCAGCGACAGGAGGGGCGGCAGCTGATGAGAAGGGTGCCGTTGCTGCGTCTGGCGAGAAGGGTGGGGCGGCGGCGGCGGTTGGGGAAGCGAGTGTGGCGGCGTCCGTTGGTGGCCAGGTGCCGCTTACGATGGAGCAGGTGGCGTGGCTGCTGGAGCAGGCAGAGCAGCAGGCACAGCCGGTGCTGGCTGCTGCTGCTGCTGCGGCGGCGGCGACGGGCACATCAGGGGAGGCGCAGCCAGCACAGCCGCCAGTGGTGCATGACCCTGCGAGCGCTCCAAATGGGTGCGTGACGGGGCCGCTTCCTGGGAGCGGGAGCGAGGCGGTGGAGGTTGCTAGCAGCGAGGGCAAGGGAGCGTTGGCGGCAGGTGGCCGCGTGCCTCCTGGGCGGCAGTTCCTGGCGCGGGTGTGGGCGGATTCGCTGCAGCACGTGGAGGCAGCGATGAACGCCACGGACAGCGGGGCGCATGATGAACCGGCAGAGGGCGAGGGGGACGGCGCCGCGGCAAAGGAAGGCGTGGCGGCGATGGCAGCGGCGGCGGCGGAGGGTGAGGAGGATGAGGCGCGGCCTGCAGAGGGCGGCAGGGGTGCTGGCAGGGGTGCCGCCGCTCTGGAGAGCACGGCGCAGCTCGCAAAGTGGTGGGAGGGGTTGTTGGTGGAGCGGTGGAAGGCGTTGGTTCGGGAGGACGAGGAGGGGGTGGCGCTGGGCGGGAAGGGCGGCGCCGGTGGGCGGGAGCGGAACGGTGACCTGCATGACGGGGACAGGGAGGGCGTGGGTATGCAGGATGATGAGGGGCCCTCGGCGGATGGGCGGGGCGGGGAGGGAGGGCACGGGGGGCACGGGGAGGATGAGGGGTATGGGTCGGACGAGGAGATGGCGGGGGGTGGGGATGGGACGGGAGGGAGGAGCAGCAGCCTGCGGGTTGCGGCGAGCGGTGCTCAGGGATCGTTGGATGCGACGGCTGGGGATGATGGGTCACGGCGGGCGAGGGGGCCGAGGAGTAGCCGTGGTGGGACCGGCGGTGCGGCGGTTCCGGGGGTGTCGCCGTCGGTTGGTGGCGGGTCGGGTGCGGGTGGCGGCGGTGGAGGCGGGGGTGGGGGGAACGCGGCGGAGAGTGCGGCGGCGGCGGCGGCGGCGACGACGACGGGAGGGAAGGGTGCGGGGCCGCGGGGAGGCCGTGGGGGGCGGAATCGGAAACGAGTGGATAATGAGGAGGCTGCGGCGGGCGGCGGGGGGATATACCCTGCGCAAGGGCATACCACCATGGGGCCGCCGGGGGCTTACGGAGGGTATGGCGGCGTCGGCGGCGCGATGGGGCTGCCGGGGCAGCAGTACGGCCACATGCAAGGGTATGGTGCGCCGGCGGCGGCGGCAAACGGAAACACTCCCGGTGGGCTGGATCGGGCGAGCAAGCGGCGGCGGCGGCAGGAGGAGGAGCAGCAGCAGCAGGCGCACCTGCAGCAGCAGCAGCAGCAACAGCAACACCAGGGCAGCAGCGGCGCTGCTGCTGCTGCGGCCGCTGCAGCCATGGGTGCGGGTGGCGGCGCCCTCATGTCGCCGCTTGCGATGCGGGACTTGTTGGCGAAGGAGGTGGCGCGCATGGACGCGATCAAGGCCCTGATCGCAGACCCTAGCACGACGGAGCATGCGGTGGCGCAGCGGGCGTACGCGCGGTTGAGGACGGTGGCGTCGGAGCTGGAGACGGCGCCCGAGGCGCAGGCGGGGGTGCTGGACATGGCACGCCAGGTGCGGGTCTCATCATCATCATCCGCATTATCATCATTGCATGGCGTTCACGACAGGTGACATTATGCTGCAGCCGTCACAAATGATCAGAGGTGGGGTCTGTGTTGTTGACACGCAGCCAGTGTCTTGATAGGAGCTCTGTGGACTGGAGGCGTGCTGCCCCCAGTGCGCATTGTCTACGGCTCTACAAGCAGCGCACGGCACAGTGACCACCTGCTCGCTTTGGCGTTGCTTGGCGTTTGCAGGTTGCCGACATTTTGCTCATGATGCGCCCCGAGGACGAGCCCTCCAATGACTTCCAGGACTACACGTTGGTGGCCGTGGTGGCGGTGGCGGCGCACCTGATGAAGGCGGGCCTGGGGGAGGACTATGGGCTCGGGAGGCTGTCGGAGCGCTACGGCCACGACGCCTCGGTGCTGGACCAGGTAGGAGCAACCCTAGCACTAAGGCTTTGCTAGCACTGCCCAGGAGCTCGACTCACTCCCGCACTCGTTCACACACTTGCTGGCTCTCTGACGCCCTGGAGCTCAACTCACTCCCTCAATCTCGCACTCGTTCACACACTTGCTGGCTCTCTGACACCCTGGAGCTCGACTCACTCCCCACTCAATTCACAGACCTGCTCGCTCTCTGACACCCTGGAGGCAGCCTGCTCATGCTGCGTTGCGTGTGTTTGCTGCGCCCGCGCCGCTCCCCGCAGGTGTTTTGGCAGGTGCTGACGCGCTTGAGCTTCTACCGTGAGCTGCACGTGCGCTCCCAGCAGCTGGCAGAGGTGCGTTGGTTGGTTGTGTTGTTGTGCCGCCATGGCCCCTGGGCTGGTGGTGCAGGCAGGCACGCTGCTCGCCGTGAGCCACTTGTGGAGCTCCACTCACCGCCAGCCACAGCAACACTTGGTTGCTTTCGCGAAAGTGCAAACGTCTGATGATGTTCGCCCACCATGACTGAGCTGGTGGTTAACATTTTGTGTTGGCGCGTGTTGGATGTGCTTGCAGGAGCACGGGCCCATGGTGCCTGCGCCGTCAGACGGCAAGGCCGACGGCGCGCAGCAGCAGGGCCTGGGCGCTGCCGGCAACAACAGCGCCGCCGCGCAGCAGCAGCAGCAGCCGCAGCAGGTGGTGGTGAGCGAGGTGGACAGCTTTGCGGCGCGGCTCAACAGCATCCTCACCACCGACATGTCTCAGGTAGGTGTGTGTGGTATGTGCATCTGGTTTGGCGCCTCAGATGTCCCGCAGCACAAAGGCAGACGAGCAAGACAGAGAAGACAGACAGGTGTGTAGCGCTGTGTAGCCGTGTGCGGTCTTGCCATAGCTTGGCGCTGTGCCTCTGTTTCACACCCTGCGGAAGTGATGATGGCCAGTGAGCGGTTTGTGAGCCAGCCAGCCCGCAGCAACCACCTCACGCGCGTGCATTAGGACCCATGCATTAGGACCAGCAGCGGCACCGTGTGCTCACCCTGCCTCTCACCCCGCCCTCCCACTCCACCTGCTATGAATATTATGTGTCGTGCAGTTGGTCTACCAAGCCGTGAGCCAGGAGGCCATCCCCCTCGGCCCGCTCGCCACCCTCATGCCGCTGCTCCAAATGGCCGGCGTGCTCAACGACAACAACATCAAGAGCGCCCTCAAGGTGGTGCGCGAGTGCCAGGAGCAGCTCGTGGTGCTCGACCGCAGCCACTCCATCAAGGTGCAGCACATCCAAAAGGAGTACCAGGAGTTCATGGAGCGCGTGCGGGCAAAGGCGCAGGCGGCGATTGACAAGGCAAACCACGACTTCCAAGCGACAAAGTCGGCGCTGGCGACGCGCATGAACGCAATGGTGGACTTTCTGCAGCAGCAGATCCCGCTGCAGCAGCTGCAGCACGCCGCGCAGCAGATCCAGCGGGCGGCGGCGGTGCAGGTGGCGGCAGCGTCGACGGCGGCGGCGGCGGCAGCGCAGCAGCAGGCGGTGCAGCAGCTGCCGGGTGGGATTGCCGTGCAGCAGCAGCAGCAGTTGCCAGGGCAGGACGGTGGGATTGCGGGGGCGGATGCGGCGGCAGGAGGAGGGGCTGGCGCGCAGCCGCGTGGCTTGGTGTTGGACACGGCGCTGCTTGCGGCAGCGCAAGGTGGGGAGGCTGCTGCTGCGGCGGCGGCGGGAAGCCAGCAGCAAGCAGCAGGCAGTGCGCCTGGTGCACCACCTCCTGGCTCCGCTTTGGTGAGCCCCGTGGCGGCGGCGGTGGCGGCGGCGGCGGCAGCCGGCGCGCCGGGGACGTTTGCGCTCGGCAGCCCAACGTCAGCAGCGGCGCAGCAAGCGGCGGCGCGGGCAGCAGCGGCCGCACAGCAGCAGGCGGTCGCAGTGGTGGCGCCATCGGCGGTGACGGCGGCGAGCATGCAGACGCTCAACGACCTGTGCCGTGCGGTGCTGTACGGCCAAGTGGCGCTGGACGCGATCCCCGAGCCGATCCGGGGGCAGATCGCGCTCATGCTCCACGCCAGCACGCGCACGGGCGCCGAGCAGATCACCCTCGCGGCGGCGGTGGCGCAGGCGCAGCAGCTGCAGCAGCAGCAACAACAGCAGCAGCAACAGCAGCAGCAGGCGTTGCCCGCAGGCGTCACGGTGCTCGGCGCCACGCCGTCGCGCCCCACCACCATCGTGACGGCAGGACCGCCAGGCGCGCCTCCCCCAGTCTCCACGACCACCATCACCACCGCTGCACCTGCACCCGTTGCTGCGCCGGCAGTGGCTGCGCCAGCAGAGGCCGGCAAGGAGGGCGCTGCGGTGAAGCCGGCGGCGGCGGTGGCGGCAGGGTCTCCAGTGGCAACCGTCACAGGAGGAGGCTCGTTGGGCGCAGCAGCAGCACCACCACCACCACAGGGTGCCAGTGCTGCTGCCCCTGCGCCGGGAGCCACAGCAGCCAAGGCAGCTGGTGAGGCGGCGGCAGCGTCGCAGCAGCAGCAGCAGCAGCCCAACATCACTCGCGCCGCGCACCCCCCCAGCGCGCCCGCCGCCGCGCACGCGCACGGCGGCAGCGGCGGCACGTTTGTGGCGTGGGGCCCGCCGCCTTCGGCCGCCACCACTCGTCCCGCCGCCTCCCACACCGTCACCACGGGCCCAGGCCCCACGGGGTCAATCATCACCACTACGCAGCAGCTGTCGGCGCCACAAGCACCGCCACCGTCCAACGGCACCACCGTGGTGACGGGCAGCACGCCAACGCCCGCCTCCACAGGCGGAGCCGCAAGCGCAGCGACGGCGGCAGCAGTGGCAGCAGCGGGTGGGGGAGGCTCCACAGGAGGTGCGGCACCGCTCGCCTCACCAAAGGGCAGCGGCAGCGCCTTCCCATCGGCTGCGACAGCTGCTGGTCCGGCTGGGCCGTTGTTAGCGGCGCCTGCAGCGGCAGCGGCAGGTGCTGAGCAGCTGCCGGCACGGCCAGCGGCAGCTGCAGCGCCCGTGCGTGCCAGCGTGGCAGCGGTGGGCGGCAATTCTGGGAGTGGGTCGGCCGTGCCGCCTGCACCTGCACCGGTGCCGCCGCCAACGGCACACCAGGGGTCAGCTGGCGGTGGTGTGTTGCCGCAGGCGCGGGTTGTGGAGACCACTGCTGCTCCTGCTGCGGCTGCGGCGTTGGTGCCGGCGGCACCTGCAGCACAGCCGGCACCACGGCCGCCACCTGTTGCCACCACTACCTTGCTCCCCCCGCCGCCTTCCGCTGCAGCACCACCGCCCACAGTCGTGCCCCCCCCGCCTACGTCACACGCAGCGCCGGTGGCACCAGCACCGGCAGTAGAATTGCCGCCACCGCCCCAGCAGACAGCGACAGCTGCAGCGCTGCAGCAGGACTCTGGGGCCGCTCAGCAAGGGGCCAAGGCGCAGGTGGAAGCCCCTGCTGTGCCGCCACCCGCTGCGCTTCCGGTGCCACTGCCGCCTGCACCGGGGACGGCACCGGTTCCCCCTCCTGCTCCTCCACCTGCCCCCCTTCCTCCTCCTGTCCCTCCTCCTCCTCCTCCTTCACAGCCGGCTGTGCCAGCGGCGGTGCAACCGTCGCAGCCTGCACCCCCACCACCCGCTCCTCCTCCACCCCCACCCCCGCCAGCAGCAGCGCAGGGGGCGGGGCCGATGGACGAGGACGATGAGGACCGGTTAGAGCTGGCAGCGGCAATCTCCGGCGTTCTCATGGACGAGGGTGCTTGATGTTTTGCGCAAACTTATGCCCCCGGCGCGCCATGCGCGCACGACGTGTCTTGTGTCTGGACCAGAGTCTCTGCAAAGTCAGAGCCCTTCATTCAGACAGCCTGAGAGCACCATGCAGCTCGCACGGACGCAGCACTGTCGTGGCGCCGTCCAGGAACACTCGAGATCTTCACCGGCAGCACGGCCAGGAGCGGTGCAGAGAGCGGCACCGGCGTGCGGGCTGCGGTTGCAGCTCCGACAATGGCACGCGGCGCCGAGCAACGGCGTGTGCAGGCTCGCTCCAGCCGCAGCCCTTCCTGCCGAGGGTGAGCACGAAGCCAAGGATCCGCGCATCAGCCTGTCAGAAGAGTCCGATGGCAAGGTGCTTGCCACGCAGCTGTGGGCGTTGCTGGCGCTGGCGTGGCGCTTGTGCGCGGGGCCCGAGACCGACCTCCGCGACTGCTGCTCGCCATCGCAGCGCCTGCAGCCCTGGCGGAGGCGCACGCCGCGCTGAACCCCGTGTTTGAGGTGGCGGAGGGGCTGGAGACGCCCATCCAGCTCATGTACCTGCTCACGCTGCTTGGCTTCCTCGCGGGAGGAGCCTTCCTCGTCGTGCGCCAAGTGCTCATCCGCCGCGAGCTGGACGAGGCGGCCAAGGCGCTGGGCGAGCGGATCCGCACGGGCGAAGCCACCTGCGAGGTGGGGATGGGCAGGGGCTGGGCTCCAGAGGGTGCCGGCAATCGTGCGGCGCCTGCTCAGCGGAGCCACAAGCGTGTGCACGAATGCAGGACTACTACGAGCTGGGCGTCATCCTGACGCGCAAGAAGCTCTACACACAGGCCACCAAGAACCTGGAGAAGGCCAAGAAGGTCTGGGACGGCGACGAGTCGGAGCTCGCACAGGTGCGGCGTGCAGGCCGCAGCGTGCACGCAGCTGGCAGGGGAGCAGCAGCAGCAGAGGGTGCAGCTTCAGGTTGGGGTGGCAGCGGCAGCGGCCCTGAGTTCCCAAGTGGGGTTGACGTTGCTGTGCTGCCGTGCGGCGGTCGTTGCGTGCAGGTGCACAACGCGCTGGGCTACTGCTACTTCCAGATGGACCGGGTGCGTGGAGAGCTCTAGCAGCAGCGGCAGTGGCGGTGGCCACAGACACGCACAGCAGCGCACGCCTCCGTGCAGGCGTCCAGCGGACCGCGGATGATGTGCTGGTGTGCTTGCAGGCTGACATGGCGATAGCAGAGTACAAGCTGGCTGTCAACCTGCAGCCTGGCTACGTGACGGCATGGAACAACCTTGGAGACGCGCATGAGAGGCAAAAGCAGTGGAGGTGAGTGCAAGCAGCCTCCCGGTGGTGTGTTTGGAACGGCTTACATTTGCACGACTCCACAGCTGCTGTAATGGGGTGTGTGCGCGCGCTTGCCAGCGGGGCGGCCCAGCCGCATCAACCATGGTGTGTGAGGGCCCTCGTGCCGTGGCTAGCAGTGCCGGGTGCTCGCCCTGCTGCACACGATTGCCCAGCCATGCGTACATGGCACTGCGTGGCTCTACACGCAGGGACGCCTTGGCTTCGTACCAAGAGGTGCTGTCGTACGCGCCCACCAACGAGGTGGCGTTGCAGCGCAGCACGGCGTGCAGGCAGAAGATTGAGCGCATGAGCACCACCAGTCTCTGAGCAGGGGCGGCGACGGCGACAGTGGCGGCACCCGCAATCAGGCCTCTGACCAGCGGCGGCGGTGGGCCTGGCCTTGCGGCACTCTCCAGCACAAACTAGCCTGTGAGCACCACACCCGCCTCTGAGCAGCGATTCGGCAGCGGGACCGTCATGCACAAGCAACCTCTGCGCAGCAGCGGCGGACGCGGTGTGGGCTTGCGCAGGTTGCGGCAGCATGCTTCCCAGCGCTAGGCGTTGAGCACTAGGGGCAGGTGGCGGGGAGGGAGCCAGGGGGTAGTTTTGGCAGGCAGCGGCACCACCCATGGTCAGCAGGGGCGGCAGGTGGGGTAGCATTTGCGCACAGCAAACGACCAGGCCGGCAGGAGTTAACTGGGGCACTGCCAGAGACCATGACCATGACTTGCTGCTTCGCGGAACGGCTTTTCCTCTTTTTTTCTGATGATCGGTGGGCAGCGGTGCTTCTGGGTGCGCGTGCAAATTTTGCTTGAACTGCCAGTCCTGAGGCTCTGTCACGGTGTACTGCAACCACATCTCGCAGCGCCCCAATGAATTCATGCGGCAGTACAAGGCGTGGCGCAAATCAATGGCAGTGCGCATGAATATGAATGTGACCTCACACGCGCCGCACCGCCTGCCACACGTGCATGGCCTGCTCCGCCCTCCATGACACGGGCACCCGCTCCACATGCAGCAGCCGCAGCCCCACCACCCAGCTCTGCCTCCCTCCCATCTCCTCACCCTCGCCCTCCCCTCCCCGTTCCTCTGCCACTTGTGCACCCTCTGCACCCTGCGTTGCGTCTAATGCACCAGTCGCCACACGCGCCAGTGGCTTGAGCGCCCCAGTGTACTCGATGACCAGCGCCCCGTGGGGCAGGGGCCCACTGCCCAGCTTCTGCAGCACCTGGCGCTGCAGCTGCCGGTCCCAGCACTGATTAGCCAGCACCAGCACACCAACGGCGCTCAGGTCGCTCTGCAGCAGGTCGGCGTTCACCACCTGCACCACGCCTGCAGGCAAGTGCAGGCAGCAGGGCCGTGGCGGCGCCTCACAGCCTGTTCTGGCGTGCCCCTGAGGCGCACGCGTGGCGTTTCGTTGGTGCATGCCTGCCCCACAGACAGCGGCAACCACGCACCAGGTGGCAGTCCCGCCTGCTGAGCGGTGCTGCGCGCCACCTCGCACAGGCACCTCAACAGCTCGTAGCCTACCAGCCGCAGCCCAGACCCGTCACTGCCTGAACCTCCTCCTCCTGCTGCTGCACCATTTCCTTCTGCGGGCCCAGAGTCGCCGCACACGGCTGCAGCAGGTGGCCTGCCTTCGCCGCTCCTCATCATTGCAGACCCTAAGAGGGCGTGGGCATAGAAGAGCAGCCAGCCGGTGGAGCTGCCCCACACCATGTAGCGAGGGTGCGCCTCCAGGGCGGCAAGGAGCGCGGGCTGCACCAGTGGGTGCTCCACCACCTGCGCCAGACGCAGCAGCAGCTGTCTGAGCGCTGAACGCACTTGCAAGTTTTCGTCCAGCAAGTCAAGCTGCAGCTAGATCACCACTAGCCTTACCTGGGCAAAGCTTGCAAAGGGCGTGCTGCCTGCAGGTGGCAGCGATGCAAGCACACATGAGCTTCTTGGTGCTGCGCTGCTGCACATTCAGGGCCGCAGTATGCAAGGGCGCACCGTAGGCGAAGTTCTGCTGCGTGTAGTCGCTGGGCCCGTCCTCCCACTCGTCCACCTCGGCAGCCAACCTGCCGCAACAAGGGGCACGCGGAGCGTGGATCCTGCCTGAGTGGATCCACTGGGCAGTGCGGATCTGAAGTAGCAGCAAGGCGCTCGTGCATGAGGAGCATCCAGGCAATGCTGATGTTGTTGGTGCAGCACCACCTATGGCGCCCACTCACTCGGCCTGTAGCCGCACGTCGCGCTCTGACGCCCTCAACAGCCTCACCACACGCTGCAGCTGCTCCACAGCAGCAGCATGCTGCTCGACAGCTGATGGTAGAGCAGCGTCACTGGCCACTGCCAGCGGTGGCGTGCCCAGCAGGCGCCTGGCGGTGGCACTGGAGGCCTGGACGCTTTGCTCCACCTGCAGCATCTCGTGGGCCAGCTGAGCGTCCAGCGCCCGTTGCACGTCGCCAGCAAGCTGCGCTGGGTCCTGCTGCAGCTGCGCCACCAGCGTGTCCCTGCTGGCTTTGTGGATCAGTGCGGCAGCGGCCCGGCACGCCGCATCGACGAGTGTGCCCGCCGTGCGGCATTCGCCGCTCTCGCTGGCCTCTGTAGCTGCGTGAGGCTGCTGCAAGGGGCAGGCGGCCTGCAGGTGGCGCCAGTGCTGCACCAGCGCCCTGTGCAGCGCGTGCGAGAGCTGCAGCAGCGCGTTGACGGTGCGCTTGAGGCGCTGCACGTTGTCGGGCGCCTCCTCCTGCTCCTCCTGTGGCGGTGCGCTGGTCCGCAGCTGGTGAGCCTGCTGCTGCAGCTGGTCCAGCACCGCTTTGGCGCACAGCATGGCCGTCTGCATGGTGACGGTGGCCATGTGCGTGCGTTCGCGCGGACAGCTGCTGGGCGGTGCGCCTGGCCAAGCAGCCCAGCCAACCCAGCCCACAAGGCTGGCCTCAGGAGCTCTCTGCTGGCCCTTCGTGTGGCTGTGAATGGCTAATACGCCACGTCAAGTCACTCGTGGAGATTTGCATGGGTCACACCGGGGGCGACTGATCCGCGCCTTCTCCGCCACAAACCAGGCAGCCGTGCGGCAAATCACTGCAGCTCGGACACAGCGCGCGCAGAGATGGCCTTCTCGACCATGATGAGGAAGGGATCGGCTGCGGCCCAGCAGCAGAGGCGCTCGGGCGCACAGGCGAGCGCGCAGCGCCCCGCCCGCGTGGCCCGCAAGGCGATGCGCGTGGCTGCCAGCGCCTCTCCAGCGGAGTCGGAGCGCCTGGGCTTCAAGACGATGCGCGACGGCATCAAGGAGGCTGCGGACGAGTCCCTGCTCACCCCTCGCTTGTGAGTCCAGGAGCAGCGGCCAGCGTCGGATCGCAGCGGACACGGGGCGGATGCGCGCAGCGGATGTGGCGCTCGTGGGGTGGTCGCGCCTGGGGGTGGGGCGTATCTTGCAGGTGAGGAGGAGGAGACTGACGCGTCTGCTGCCCCCACGCACGCGCAGCTACACGACGGACTTTGACGAGATGGAGCGCCTCTTCAGCCTGGAGATGAACCCGAACCTGGATATGGCCGAGTTCGACGCCATGCTCGCCGAGTTCAAGTGCGACTACAACCAGCGCCACTTTGTGCGCAACGAGACGTTCAAGAACGCCGCGGACAAGATCCAGGGCCCCACGCGCAAGATCTTCATCGAGTTCCTCGAGCGCTCGTGCACGGCCGAGTTCTCGGGCTTCCTCCTCTACAAGGTGAGGCCGAGGGTCAGGAGGACGATCGCAGCTGCACACACACACACACAGCTGCAGCCTGACAGGCTGCATTGGCACATGGTGTGCAGGAGCTGGGAAGGCGCCTCAAGAACACCAACCCCGCTGTGGCTGAGATCTTCACGCTCATGTCGCGCGATGAGGCGCGCCACGCCGGCTTCCTTAACAAGGCCATGTCGGACTTCAACCTGGCGCTGGACCTGGGCTTCCTCACCAAGAACCGCAAGTACACGTTCTTCAAGCCCAAGTTCATCTTCTACGCGACGTACCTGTCTGAGAAGATTGGCTACTGGCGCTACATCTCCATCTACCGCCACCTGCAGAGGAACCCCGACAACCAGGTGCGGCACGCTCATAATTGGTCGGGGGAGCGCATGGCCAAGTCATGAGAGCTGGTTGCGGTTCGGGAGGGTGGATGCGAGTGCCAGGAGGGCTGTGGGGCTGACTGGTGCACCAGCTGGTGCTCCGCGACGCACGCAGCTCTATCCCCTCCTCACCTTGCCCTGCCCTGCCCTGCCCTGCCCCACACGCCTTAACAGCTTTATCCCTTGTTCGAGTACTTCGAGAACTGGTGCCAGGACGAGAACCGCCACGGCGACTTCTTCACGGTGAGCGGCGCGCTGTTTTTTGGCGTTGAGGGACTGCCGAGCATGGTGGAGAGCAGTGTGAGGGATGGGTGTGGAGGCAGAGCGTGTTGCGGTGCCACATGGCGCGCATGCAGGCGGTGCTCAAGTCCCAGCCACAGTTCCTCAACGACTGGAAGGCCAAGCTCTGGAGCCGCTTCTTCTGCCTCAGCGTGTACATCACCATGTGAGTGTGCGTTGCTGATCGCCTCGAGCAGTCGCCCTGCGCGTAGCATAGCAGGGTGTGGATCCAAGCAGGGTGGGGGGGCAGCACGGGCTAACTGGGCGCACATCTCGTGGGCGTGTGGTGCATGCAGGTACCTGAACGACCACCAGCGCTCTGCCTTCTACGAGTCGGTGGGCCTCAACACGACCCAGTTCAACCAGCACGTCATCATTGAGACCAACAAGTCCACGGAGCGCATCTTCCCAGAGGTGCGAGTGTTTTCTTGCACCTGTCCTCTTCGCACCCCCTTTTGCAGCCCTCGTGAGCTCTGGCGCAGGCCCCTGATGTGCAGCGCCACCACCACGTCTCACCGCGCGTTCACTGCCACCCCACGCACCCCACTCGCAGGTGCCCGACCACGACAACCCCGAGTTCTTCAAGAAGCTGGACTTCATGGTGCAGATGAACAACAAGATTGTGGAGATTGGCCGCCTGGACCTGCCCGCGCCGCTCAAGGCCATCATGCAGGCGCCCTTCGTCGAGCGCATGGTCGCAGAGACCTTCCAGCTCTTCGTCATGGCGCCCAAGCGCACGGGCAGCGTGGACCTGGAGCAGGAGCTCAACATGCAGGCGGTCTACTAAGCGTCTGCTTCAGCCAGTAGGGCCCGCTGGGGGCGTGTGGCAGCCAGCTGGCGAGCGGCTGGCTGCACCCCCCCCCTTAACGGTCCTCGTGTGATGATATGTCAGCTTGCGCCCCGCGCTGGCGGCGCGGCGGCACAGTGAGCAGCTGGTGACTGATCAGGGCGTGGGGCTTTTGTCACCGCACCAGGATGGCGCCAGTGGTGGCTCGGGGCAGACGCGCACGTCTCCCTCCTCCTAGCTTGTCGTGTTGCACCCAGAGGCTTCTCTCACCCCCCCCCATTGGCTTTGTGCGGCGAGAGAGTAGGCTTTTGCAGTGTGTTGGTGGCTTTGCGCCCCTGGGGCTGGCCAGGGGCCATGAGGGCTGATGGTGGTATTGGGCTTGTTGGCATGTCAGGAAGTGGAGGGAGGAGGAAGGACGTGTGCTCTGCCCCCGTTTGGCCCGGCTCCTCACCCTGTGCTGCTGTGCTGCCAGTGCGAGGCGCATGGCGCGCGGCCTGGGTCGTACCAGGGCGCGCCGCCTCGTACTACTTCCCCCTCATGCCCGTGTGTCGGATCCCCCTTTCGTGAGCTTTGCTCCTCATTTTTGGACTGCGAGTGTTGAGAGATTAAGCTGCTGGTGCCTGCTGCGCCCCCGAATTGCCCCCAATAGCCTGCGCGGAGAGAGTGTTTGGATGGTTTGTGCTTTGCTTTGCTCCCCCCGATGGTGCAAGCGATTCCCCCCCCGATCTGCGACTGCTGAGTTCCTAATCAGGCATGGTGGGCAATGCCTTGGACACAGATCCAAGGCAGGGACAAGTGCGAGCGAAAAGCACGAGAGGACGCAAGGCGCAGCTAGCCAGTCCAGCTGCAGCGCTGGTGCCCCCTTTGGCGCCGCTCCTCGTGAATCGAGGATGGTGGAGGCTGGCGCGTCCTTCGGCATTGGCTTCACCGTAGGCTTCTTCTTCGCCTCGCTGATGGGCGCTATCGTGCTGTGGCACCTGCTGGTGCACACGCGACCTGAGAAGGTGCCAGGACGAACTGCAGCCTGGTGGGCGACCTCAGGGAAGGGAGCGCCGCTGCCAGCAGCTGCACACATTGCATCACAGCGCTGTGCACGCAGGGACCCAGCGGCCTGTGGGAGCTGGGGACAGCCGTGCAGGTCTGCCGCGTGCAGCCGCGCGCCCCCACCCGTCGGCGCACTCCGCAGCAGTCTCCTCAGCAAGAGCAGCGGCAGGAGGGGCTGGTGAAAGGGCACAAGCAGCCACGGGCTGCTGAGCCTCGCGAGGATGATGTCCGGCCAGTGCGGGACACGGACAAAGGTGACGGGAGCCCGTGACGCGCAGTGTTTGTCCCTTTAGCTCACAGCTCGATGGCATTGTGTGGGAGCACCAGGTGATGCCCTGCCCACTCATCCTCCAGGGGCAGTACCTTGCGGCGAGGGACTGGCTGAGGACGCCTTGCTGCTGGCCGTGGAGGGCAGCGTTGCGGAGCGTGGCCAGCGGCCGACGGCCAGCAGGGAGAGGAACGTGGCAGTGCAGCGGCCAGCGGCAGGTGAGCCACGCCAGTGCATACAGCCAAAACCGGCCGCCTGGGTTGTACACGCCACCAAGTGTGCACCCTGCAATGTTCTTTCGCAGCGGGTGCGGCGCAGGGCAGGGACGCGGCTTTGCTGGAGGCTGAGGAAACAGTGGCGAGCCGCCGGTCGGGGGATGCAGCTGTGACCGCAAGGCTGTTGCGGGTCGCTGTGCAGTGATGTAACTCTGGCGATGTGAGGCTCGATTTGCATCTGTTTGTTGCAGCTGTGTGCGGAGGGCGGGGGTTAGGGTTAGGGTGTCAGCTGTTGTACTGAGGAGCTGGCGATGCGCTGGCAACGATTCTCGGGGGCGCTGCATGAAGTTGACGGTAAACCATACTGCCCGAAGAGACCGAAGCCGTGACTTGCTCAAACACTGTGCGCTTGCACTCTTGGAAACACGACGCACGCACCCACACATGCAACGAAATGTGAGGCCGTGCCCTTGGCTATGCCCGCGCCACAACAGGAACAGTCAAGCAGGTCAACAGGCCAGCAGTGCTCATCATTGGACCACCTGGCGCCACCTGCCTCACTGCGTCCCGGCAAGCTTGACGGCCAGTGCCGCCGCCCACCGACGCTCCCGGTCTGACAAGGACCTGCAGCAAGGCACCAGCAGGGCAGCGCGACGTGTTGCGCCACCACCACCTACCAGCATGCCAACCCAGGCACGACCAGGTCTCATCAGCTCGCACCTGGGCCGCTCCGAGTACAGCGCCAGGAACGACCCACTGCCTGCACCGGGCAGCGGCTGCAGCAGCAGCGACTGCGCTCCCTTGGGTAGGCTGGGGCATGCGGCCACGGCACTGGACGCCTCCATGGCCGACCGATCAGCAAAGTACACCTTTGGAGGGGGGAGCAGGACACACAGGGATCGCCGTGAGAGCACCAAGCTGCAGGGCTGCCCCAATTGCACCTCTTGCATGCGTGTTGGCACCTCCTGCAACGTGTGCTCATGAACAGAATGCGGCATGCAAGACGCTTGGCCCTGGTCACAGCGCACACGCACCTGTCGGCCCAGCGCCTGCTCCACGTCGGCCGTACTGGCCTCAGCGCTGGCCGCCTTGTTTGCTGGCGCCGTGCCGCTCAGCAGTGGCGCCAGCGACTTGACGCCCTGCGTGGTAGGGCAGGCGGGGAGAGGCAGGCCCTGTCACGCCCACGCGCCTTGTCCGCATGTTGCGTCTGGACGCATCTACAAGTATGTTGTTCCGTGCTCGTGGCCTGCTGCGGTACATCAGGGTCAAGGCCCCCACACCTGAGTGACTGCACAGAACGTGCCCCCAGTAACAAACCCGCAGTCCTCACCTGGCTGATGCGCTCCAGCACAGCGCGTGGCTGCTGCTGCTTCTGCTGCAGGTCGAACGCCGAGGTGGCCAGCGCCCCGCGCGCCAGCAGGGCCCTGCCCTCACGCACCAGCACCACGCCGCAGCTGTTTGTGTTCTTGATCAGGGACGAGGAGGCCCACGCCAGCTCCTGCTCAGCAGCACGCGAGGACACACCATCCCTCACCACGTGGCCCACATAAACCTGGCGCTCTGGAGGAACGCATCAACATGTAAAGCTGCGGCCACCTGCAGTCCGCATCACACACACGCCCTTGGCCACGCAGCGCTTTTGCTGCAGGCCCACAGCCAAACACACCTGCTTGGTGGCATCTGGCAGGTCAGGCGCCAGCGCAAACCCATTGGATGCGCCCTCGACCTTTTCCGCCATGCTCTGCCGGCCCCTCCCGGGCAGAGCCTCCTTGAGGCGCTGCTCCACCTCGGGAACCACCACGCCCACCACGGCAAGGAAGAGCACGGCGTACTCGGCGCGCACCTGCGAGGTGCACAGGTGCCCGACGTGTGCAGACCTGCCTGGGATCTCCACGCGCGTCAACCACACCCGCTGCACCACTCCACACGGGGGGGCAGTGAGTGTTGCACGTGGCAGCATTGCAGGACAGTTTGTCCCTTGCAGCTACACAGCGCCAGCGCCACCAGCGCACCTGCGCGTCGGGTGCGGGCTGCGCGCCCCCGAGCACGTGGTTGAGCACCAGGAGCGCCGCGCCCACCAGGCCCACCACGCGCGGCACCAGCCGGTCCTCGAAGCCAGGGATGCCCAGCGTGAAGCGGAACACCGCCACGTCCATCGAGTCGTCTTCGCCTGCGCATGCACCGCCGCCGCAAGGCTGTGCGTGGTGGGGATGCTCTGGATGCAACATCTGTGCAGCGCACGGTCCAGGGACGTGCCTGCTTGAGCGGCAGCGATGGTGGACAGGCGCTGCTGACGGTGCCGCTGCCGCTGCCCCGTTGCCCGCTGGTCTTGATGGTGGCCATGTGTGCAGGCGTGGGGTGTAAGCGTCCAGCTGTCCAACGGCCTGGCTGCGCATTGCCGCTGTGCACTGGTTGTGCGGCTCCTGGTGATGGTGAGGCGCCGATGGCCAGTGCTCGCCACTGGCACCACGGCGGCTGAGCGCCCACAATCCGTCAGTGCCGCCATCGCCAATGTGTCAACGCGCGCGATGGTGAGGGCGCGGCTGCACTCTCTGTTGCCAAATCATGCAGACCACCAAAGGTGTCGCCGTGCGGCCATCAGCAAAGCGTCTGCGCACATCAAGTCCATCGCAGCAGCACAACGCGCTGCACATTGGCGCGCTCGTCAGATGGCGGAGTGGGCTCGCCGCTCGCGCAGAAGTGGCTGCACCTGGAGACGTGGAGCAGAATGAGCAAGAGCGAGCGCCTGAGATGCATCAGCAGCACCAGCAGCACCACCTCTAGCTAGCAGCACGTCCCCCTGAGGCTCCTGCTGCTGCACACGCCTCCACGACCAACCGGCGTGGTACACGCGCGTCCAGCAATGTCCGCAACGGGCACTGGCGCTGGGCGCAGCTCATGGCGGGAGGGCTACTGGGTGCAGCTCACTGCGCTCCTGTGAGTGGCTGCAGGCTGCGGACTCGGCGTCTGCGCAATGTTGCGCCATTGACGACGCCGCCGCCGTCGGCTCCGCTGCCTGCAGGCTCATCAACTTCTCCCAGGGCCTCATGTTGACAGCCCCCTTCACGCTGGCCGTGTACATGGTTAGTGAAAAGAACGAGCGCACCGCAATTGCCGCTCGGAGCAGCGCCGCCGCCTCCGCAGCACGCCCCTCACCTCTCTGCCTTGCTGTCCTCGCTGTGTGTGACCCCCAGGTGCGTGACTTCCAGGAGCGGCAGCTGCAGCAGGAAGCCGAGGCCAGCGGGGCGGCCAGCGCGGGGCCGGTCAGCGAGCAGGTGGTGGGACGCCTGACGGGCCTCCTGGCCGCCTCATTCTCCATCGCATGCTTCTTCGTGGCAATCCTGTGGGGCCTGCTCTCCAACGTCTTCGGCCGCAAGGTGCGCTGCGCTGCAACGCCTCCTCGGTGCCTGCCTGTTCATCTTGGGCCGGCGACGGCACCCCGTCAAGCACCAGCGGTGCGCGTGCAACTCATGCAGCTGCCCACTGGCGCCTGCGTGTGTGGTTGCTCGCAGACGGTGATTGTGATTGGCTCTGGCAGCTCGGCCATCTCAATGCTGTGGTTTGGCCTGGCGGGGTCGTTTGGCAGCGCCTTTGCCGCACGCTTCGTCGGTGGGCTGCTCAAGTGAGTCATCATGGCCAGTGCTGCTTTTGGTTGCACATCGTTCATAGTAGTCCCGGTCCGTTGTTTCCTGAGGGATATCCCTTTGGCAGCGTGAAGGGCTGAAGTTAGGGCTGCACCTCTGGCGTCACATGATGGATGCAGCGCATGACTGGCGCCATGGTGGGCTGTGACGGGCTGCGCATCCACCTGGCGATGATTCATGCATCGCCATTTCGTGTGCACAATTGGTGTTGCAGCGGCGTGCTGGGCGCGTGGAAGACTATGGTCGGAGAGATGAACGGAGGCGACATCCTCATACAGGTGAGGTCAGCGAGCACCACAGTATGGCACGCCACGGCGCCCGTGCGTTGGTACGTGCATCCAGACCTCGCTGTCCTAACAGGGAACCATGGCACTCACCCTCCTGTGTGCACTGTGAGCTGCTCCCGAGCTTTTTGCCTCCTGACGTTTGACGCCGCGTGAGGCCTGCCCAAACCAACGTGCACACCAACCCACGCAAACCACCATGCGCTTGCAGGGTAAGACCTTTTCCTACATGTCCATCGCCTGGGGCGTGGGTACCACCGTGGGCCCCTTGCTGGGGGGCGGACTGGCAGAACCATGCAAGCACCACCCGGCGCTGCACGGCTGCGGCCCGCACGGCCTGCTGCGCACGCGCCCCTTCGTGCTGCCCTGCCTGGTGTGCGCCATGCTCATGGCCACGGCCACGGCGCTGTGCTGCGCGCTGCTGATCGACACGCTGCCGGAAGCGCTGCGGCAAGACCAGCTGCGCAAGCTGCGGCGGCGCTGGCGTCGCGTGCGGCGGGCGTGGAGGGGCGCGCGCACGCGCCTGTGCGGTGCTTCTGGCGGCGGCGGCGGCCAAGGCGCCTGCTTGGACGACAGCGATGATGATGCTGATGCTGATGATGGGCGGGGAGAGGGGGTGCAGCGGGCGGGCAGCCTGGGCAAGCGTGAGGGGGAGGAGGAGGGGGACAGGCTGCTGCTGCCGGGACGGTCAGACGACGCGACGCGTGGGGCGGAAGAGGCGCTTGGCTCATCTCCGGGTGTGGCAAAGGAGGCCGTGGTGCTGGAGATGGTTGCTGCAGGACCACCGCAGCAAGGCGGGGCAGGTGGTAAGGCTGGCGAGAAGGAGCTGCGAGATGCAGCTGGAGCGCTAGGGCGGGATGGGGCCGGTTCGTCCCAGGACGGCAGCACTGGCGGCATCAACATGTCTCTTTCTGAGCCTGCGCCTGGGCAGCGGGAGCAGCCGCAGCCGCATCGGAGCCCAGGCTTGGAGGCAGGCGAGAGGCAGAGGCTGCTTGCGTGCGGTGCGGCGGGGGTGCAACGCAGCAGCATCAGTGCCAGCGAGCAGCTGCCTCAGGGCGACAACGCGCCGGAAGGGCCGCTGCAGCGTCAGAGCATCCGCGAGCAGCAGCTGCAGCGGGACCTGCTTGCCGCCACGCTCTTCGACGGCGCCGCTGACTTGGCGTCAGACAGCAGGCGCTCCAGCGGCACCGTTGCCAAGGGCTGCGCACCCGCAACCGCTGTCGAGGACCAGGACGATGACGACCTCGAGCTGCAGCGCTCCAAGGTGTTCGGCTCGACGGCTGCTCAGCGTCCCGACAACGCGCGCTCCTGGAGCGCCCTGCCAGAGTCGTCTGACGGTGCCTCCCCGTCCCCGAGCCCTCGCGCTGCGAAGCGCGAGCTCGAGGTGCAGGGCACGCCGGGACACCCCTCCGATGAGCCATGGCGCCTGGGCGCTAGCGAGGACGGCCGCGGCGGTGACCTCCCTGGCGCATCGAGCACCTCCGGAGCTGCAGGGGACGGCGTGGGGGCGGGTGGGAGTCGCGGAATCCTGAGGCCCAGCCAGTTGGAGCGGAGCGGCTCATCGGCGGTGCTTCCCGCCTTCCACCGCACCAACTCGGCGCTCACACGCAGCGACTCCGTGCGCATGCGCATGGCTGCGCTGATGCGGAGCGGCTCGCGTGTCTTCTTCTGGGGAGCGGCGCCCGCACCCTTCGCACCCCACGCACGCTCCGGCTTAGCCAGCAACCTGAGCGAGAGCAGCATGCTCCTGCCCACGCAGTCCTCCTCTGCCTCCTTGGATCAGCTGTCGGCGCGCTGCAATGCCGCTGCCGGTGTGACCAAGGGCGGCAAGGCTGGCGCTGGCGGCGACGTGCTCCACGAAGAGGAGGGTGAGGGCGTGGCGCTGCTGCCTCTCCACGGCAATGGCAACAGCAGCGGCAAGAGCAATGACGCTTGTGTGGTGTGCTGCGGCGGCGTGGAGGGCGCCGACACAGCGCCGGCGGTGGCCAAGCGCAGCAGCAGCAGCAGGGCGCGGGGCGGTGGCGCCAACAGCGGCGGCGAGGTGCCGTGGCACGCCGACATCAACGTGCGGCTGTCCATCGCGTCCTACGGTTTGACGGCCATGCTGTTTGCCGGCATTGACGAGCTGCTGCCCATCTTTGCGTCAGCGCCCGTTGACTCGGGTGCGGACTCTTGCAAGTGGCTGCGCCGTACTCTAGGGTTAGGGTTAGGGTTAGTGCTTCGCCGCATGACGTGACCATGGAGCTGCGTCCTGCAGCTGTTTGCTGTACAGAAGACGATTAACATTGCACCGGCCGCATGCTGACACGTTGCAGGTGGCCTGGGCCTTGAGCCATCAGAGCTGGCTCTGCCCCTGGCAGTGTTCGGCATTGCACTCATCCTCTACTCGGCCGTGGGCTACCCATACCTGCAGCGCGTGAGTGCGCCTGTCCCCTGCCCCTTCTGCGGCCTGTGCTCTCACACCGCTCATGGCGGCTGTGCAGTCGCTCGCTTTTTGTCGTACCGTTCCCTGCAGCTGAAATCCCGCCCTGCCCTTGCCCTGCCCTGCCGCGCCTGCGCAGAAGATGGGCACGATGCGGCTGGCGCTGTGGGGCCTGGCCTTCTCCGTCGTCACGTGCCTCATGCTCCCCCTCACGCACACGGCGCTGGTCAACTCGGGCCGCGCGCTCGCCATGGTGGTGCTCTACAGCAGCATGATCGTCAAGTGCTTTGCGGCGTGCTCGGCGTTCACCGGCTCCATCATCATGGTGAACGCGGCGCCGCCAAGGGCTGCGCTGGGCGAGGTCAACGGCGTGGGCCAGACGGTGGCGGCGCTCGTCAGAGGTGAGCGGAGGCTGCAGCGGCGCGCGCGTATACGCTGAGCAAGTCGCAATGGCTGGTGCAGCTGTTGTGCAGGCGTGGGAAAGAGCCCTTGTCTGCGCAGCTGCAGGGCCCGGGTAGAGTCGTGGCCGTGCTTGAGCTGTGTGCTGTCGTTGGTGCTGTGGGACGTGTGTGTGCGCAGGCGCGGGCCCGGCGCTGGCTGGCATCATCTGGGCCATGTCTGTGGCCATCCACGGCGCGGGGCAGCAGTTTGTGCCCTTCCTCATCATCTCGGTGTTTGCGGCGGCCAGTGGCGTGGTCTGCCACAACGTGCACCTGCCCAACCTCAAGTAGGCTGTGGCCAGCGACAACATGCACTTGCCCAACCTTGGGCACGCTGGTGTGTTGATGTTTTCTATCTGCGTGTTCAAGCACGCAAGCGTAGAACCCCCTGTGTACACGCTTCTGCTGCAGTTTGGATTCATTCGTGCCACGCTCTCACGCACAGAGAGACGCATGAGCGTGGCTCGGTCTGAGGACGCAGTTGCTTTTGCAGGTGTTTGTGAAACTCTGCACTGCGTGGCGCTCTGCCCATCTGCACGTGACGGCAGTGTTTGAGCTGTTTGAGCTGTGCGGTCCCGCATGCACCGCAGCCGGACTTTAGAGCGGACTTCGTTAGCGCACAGCAGCATCATTTGTAGCACGGACGCCCCGCTGCAGCACCCGCGGTGCGTTATACCTGCCTGCTGTACCTGCATGTGAACTCCTGACTTGAGACACCACAGGCTGCTGTTAGTTCTACTCGCTACCTGGGCACACCGGGCCACGTGGCTTTTGACGGGCGCGTGCGGCATTGTTTGCGCAGGTTTGGTTTGCACTCGGCAGGCAGGCGCTGCACAGAAAACCTGAGATGGCCCGCCGCTGCGTGTGGCGGTGTGTGGGACCTCCTGACCCTGTGCAAGTGCAAGTGAATGGTCCGCAAAGCCGCATCCACAGCGAGGCCTGGGATAAAGAATGGGGTAGTGCGCCTGCAACTCGCAATTAGCTAGCAGCATGAGAATGTCCGGACAGGGCAATGGCACGTCTGCAACTCAGTCCCTCAAGTCAAGGCGCCGCAAAAGCCGCAGTCGCCGACCACACGAGCGCCGCGCCTCTCAGAACCCATCCGTTGAGAGCAGCTGCATGACGACGCTGACCGTCTCGTCGGCGCTCATCTCGTAGCCCGGCTCCCTAATCTTGCGCGCCAGCACCGCGTCCAGCTCCTGCCGCAGCTCCCGGATCAGCACGCCGATGAAGGCCGGCGCGCTGAAGCTCGCCTGGTCGTCCACCTGCAGCGTACGCACGCACACCACAACAGCTGGCCTGGCCGTTGCGCTAAGCAAGCAGGCTAAGCGTGACTCGCGGGAGCTTCGGCACAAGAGTCAGGCGCCGCCGCATCCCCCGCAGGCCCCGCGCACAAGGGGCGACGCGTAGAGCGCGGCCGCCGCCAGCAACATTCAGCGCGTGGGAGTCCCGGATGGCATACTCCCACAACGGCGCACGCACCGAGACGATGCGCTGCTCGTGGTCGATGTGCAGCTGTCCGCCGAAGAGCAGCAGCGAGTAGACGGGCGCCATGGAGCTCTCGCGCACAAACAGCTTGCTGGTCGCCGTCATCTGCGCTCCACGCCGCAGCCGCAAGGCAAGGCACCGCTGGACATCAGGTCAGCACACCCTAGGGTGGCACTCGCCGCCACCCTAACCTGGCCGCCATCACCACCACCACCGTCGGGTCAGGCCACTCCCAGCGACCAAGACCATCACGCACCTGCGTGTAGACCATCCAGCCGCTGTTGAACTTGCCCGCCGCAAAGTTGACCGAGCCCGGGTGGATGAAGGTGCGACCTCGCGTCTTGTCAAAGAACTTGATGTCCTTGGGGTCCGGGTCCTTCTCCACGGCACCCTGGCCCTCCAACTGCAGTAGATGTGGCGTGCAAACAAAGTGCAGGGCGGCGCAGGACGGGTGGGATACTGCAGGACTCATGGCCTCACTGCCCTTCCACATGTCCTTGCAGGCAGTGCAGGGTATCCAAGCCACCACCGCACCCTGACGTAGGTGGTGCGGGGGTGCTGCACCCTCAGCACACTCGGGTAGAAGCCCGCCATGACCGCCGCCTTGAGGAAACGCGCGTTGTCCGACCCAATGTTGACGGGCAGGCCCAGCCACGCGGCCAGGTCAGCCCCGCCGCCGCCCCCGGCACCCCTGCCAGCACCCCTGCCGGCTGCCCTGGCGGAGCCCAGGAGGCGCGCTTGGTCGCGGGTGAGGAAGCCAAGGTCAGCCAGCACACCTGCACACGTGGACAACGCAGCGCGGTGCGGTGCGGCGATGGGCACATGGGCCATATTGCCGTGAGCCCGGCACGCCCGGCACGCTGGACGTTCACGCGGCGTTGTGTTGCGGCACAAAGGATGCGCACGTGAGGCATTCAACGTGTCGTAGCACTAGCCTTGACCCTCCTATTCCTCACGCCGCTTGACAAGAGATCTTGCATGATGCTTCCCAAATACGCGCTTAAATCCGAACAGCCGCCCCGGCTGAAGGCATGCAACAACAAGAACAAGGCGCACCCGCGTACTCTGCTCGCCCTGCCGCCACGCTCTCCAGTGATGACTCGGACAGGCTGCACTGCATGCACATGGCGGTCGCCTCCCCTGTACATTGTGCACACAACAACACGCAACCGGGTGCACGTGCGTCCGATGATGCCGCAGCATGACAAAATAGCTTTCAGACCATGCCAAGATGCTGCTGCTGCTGCGTGAGCGCGCACCTACCAGAATGAACAAAAACCCGTGCCTCTTTCTCTCCACCATCCCTTCCCGCCGAGCAAACCCAAACGCAAACAGCGAGCCCGCCTGCACCCACCCACCCACCCACCTCTGCTCCCGTGCCCCCTCCACCCACCCACCCACCTCTACCCGCGTGCGCCCTCCTCCTCGACCACTCGTTGAACGCCGCCACCAGAGCCACATGGTCGCTGCGCGCCGACAGCGCAGGCGCCAGCAGCCCCCGCCGCGCCGCCGCCACCTCCTGCTGCTGCATAGGCGCTGGAGTCAGGAAGATAGGCCGGCCGTGGCCCATGGCGGCGGCAATGGTGAGCACGGGGTCTAGGCAGCCCAGCATGGAGCCAAACAGGAGCATCTTGCCCACCCTGCACAAGTGGGCAAAAGCACGGCGTGTGTGTGGTTGTTCGCATCTGTTTTGGCGCCTCAGCGGCTGCTATCAGATGTCCCGCAGCACAAGGCATGCAGGCGAGATAGGTGATGGAGCAGAGCCTAACAACACGCCAATTGACACTGACTGAACTTCACGATTAACCACCCATGGCGCCCCCTGTACCCCTCCCGCCGCAGCGCCCAACCCACCAACCAACCCACACGCCATGCGCCCCACCCAAGCCCTATCCCCCCAGCCCTAACACGCACGCACCTAGGGTCTAGCGGCATCTGCTTGAGGTGGTGCCCCAGCGCAGTGAGCGCCTCCTCCTCGTCCACAGCGCCAATCTGCTGCAGCAGCGTCACGGCTGCCCGCACTGCCACCGGCTCTGGAGGGGAGAGGCACTGGGCCAGCACCGTGGCCACCGGTCTGCCTGATCCTCCGCCTCCAGCAGCCTTGGCAGGCCCACCGACGGACCTGCACACATGAACAGCAAAGACATTGACAACATATACGTGTGGAGCTACTGTAGTTAGTGAGCCGGGCTGTAGCTTGTGAGCCGGGCTGTCAGAACCAAGACACTCGCCATGCAAAGGTGATAGCTGCACCTGCACCTGCCGTACTGCTGCTGCTGCTGCTGCTGCTGGCACACTGACGCCACTGCTCTCTATGTGCAAAGATGCTCTATACACGCCCGCACCTGCCGTACTGCTGCTGGCGCTGGCGCTGCTTCTGGCACATTGGCGCTCTACGTGGCTCATCACCGCCCGCACCTGCCGTACTGCTTCTGGCGCAGGCGCTGCTGGCTCACTGACGCCACTGCTCTCCTTGCGCAAAGATGCTCAGCACCGCCCGCACCTGCCGTACTGCTGCTGCTGCTGCTGCTGGCACACTGGCGCTGATCTACGTGGCTCAGCACCACCCGCACCTGCCAAACTGCTGCTGCTGCTGCTGCTGCTGGCACACTGGCACCCCTGCTCTACGCGTGAAAAAAGACATGCCCACACACACACGCACCTGCCATACTGCTGCTGGCGCTGGCGCTGCTCCGCGTGCCCCGCCGCCATGCCCTTGATGAGCAGCACCACGGACTCGAGCGGGCTGCGCAGCATCTCGGGCTCTGCATGCACACACATGGTGGTTTAGGGCTTGCGATTTAGGTGGCAATTACCGGCTTGCGGTGTGGATGGTGAACAGGTGGGCCCAGCGCTGCAGGTGGCGGCGGCGTTTGGAGGTGTGTGTGTGTGTGTGTGTGTGTGTCGAGCTTTACATCTGGCGCGGCGATCTCTCGCAAGCAGATGCAGTAATCATCATCACGCACAGATCCCTGGGCACCCGCAGGGATCTGATGTGCGTGTACGTCACAAAGCACAAAGTGACAGTGCTCACCCGTGTGCGAGGGGGCGCGGGACCATTGGTACTGGCTGAAGAGGCGGAAGCAGACGCCCGGGCGCACGCGGCCCGCCCTGCCACGCCGCTGCTGTGCGGCCGCCTGCAGGCACACACATGCAAACATCGACACGCACACGCACACACATCTGATACGCCCGGTAGTTGGGCTCCTGCCCCGCCGAGGCGCCCAAACAGATGCAAATATTGACACACACACACATGATGACACCCCATGGGCGGCCTGCGCTCTGCGTGGGACCGAGCATCACAGGCGGGCCTGGCCTCGGCCCTGCGAGCGCAGCCTCAGACAACCAACGTGCACTGGCGTGAACTCTGCTTGGGGAGGCCTGCCTGGCAATCTCTCGTGACGGCTGCAGCATCATGACATCTGTCGTGACCGCCATGCATAAGATAACGATGACGACGGCACACGCCGTGTCACCAGGGCACCCACCTTGCTGACCCACTGCTCCTGCAGGCGCAGGATGCCCCGTTCCGGGTCGTGCTGCATCTCCTTGGCCCGCCCCGTGTCAATGACGAACGAAACGTCGTCAATCGTGATGCTGGTCTCGGCCACGTTGGTGGACAGCACCACCTTGAAGTGCCCAGGCGGCGGCCTGCACATGTGGCAGCACCATGGTGATCAGGCAGCATCTACATCTGCATGCTTGCCAGGTGACCAATAGCTCACAGCCGCACGCAGCAGCATTGCCAGCGAGGCGTTGCCGGGTCGTAAACGAGAGGAGAGAGAGAAAAGCAAGCCTGGGACAGCTGATGTGCCCTTGCATCCAACGCATCTCATGCCCTTGCATCTAATGCGCAGATGAGGCCTCACACACAAGACGCACCTAGCAAACACTGCGGACTGGTCGTGGGCTGACAGCGAGCCGTGCAGCGGCAGGATGCGCAGCTTGTGCAGGCCCCCTGCCGCCTGCATCAGCGCGTTGCTCTCGCGCAGCGTGCGGGCGGCCCGGCTGATCTCCGGAGCGCCCGGAAGGAAGACTAGGATGGCGCCGCCGGCACAGCGGTCCTTGGGCAACTGTGGGCAAAGGCACTTGTCAAAACGGCACACTCAGGAAGGAAGACTAGGATGGCGCCGCTGGCACACCTGTCCTGGGGCACCTGTGGCGAAAAGGCACGTGAATACAAAGCAGCAGGTGGTGCAAAAAGAGCGGTGCAGAGTGCCAGGCAGGAAGACTAGGACAGCACCGGCGCCGCCCTTGCACCTGTCCTTTCGTGCTCTTCCAAGCACACAGAGAGCAGCAAGGACAAGCACCTGCCCTGCGGCACCACACCTGCGCCGCCTGCGCACGCACTCACCTTCAACCCAGACCCTAGCCCGAGCCCTAGCCCCGCACCTTGCGCATGCTGTCCAGCCCCTCCTGCCATCCGCCCATGCACGCCGTGGCCCCGTTTGCCGCCTGCTCGCCCACGACGTGCGCCACCAGCGCCGCTAGCAGCTCGTAGTTGATCTGCTCCTCGTCCACGACCGCCAGGCTGCCCAAGGTAGACGCGCTGTAGGCAGGAAGGCCCTGCTCCTTTGCGAGAGCCATGGCGGTGGAGACGGCGGGAGGCAGCGACTGCTTCCCATCCTCGCCCACCTCGCCCCTTTTCCCACCGCTCCCACCGCCGCCGCCACCACCACCGCCGCCCTTCTTAGCGTATCTGCAAATGGTTCACGCGGCATGGTTTGGGCTTGGTTTATGGCTAGGGTTGGGGATGTGCGGTAGGCGGAAGCACAGCACAGCAGGCGCGGTCAACACAAGCGCTGGTGGTGGCAGCAGGGCAGCACTCGTTTCAATCATTGAATGCAATGATTGCTGCTGGTGCGTGCGGAAAGGAATGCAGGCCAGGCCGTGCCAGGACACTCACTTGGACGCCTTGCCGATCTGGTGGCCGGTACACTCGAGGATGTCCTCGAGGTACATTTCCCGTACGGGGTACGTGAACCCTGGAATGGTGAGCATGCCCACACCCGCCCGCGGCGCCTGGTGCTGCGGCTGCGGCTGACCTGGCAAACCACCGGCGGCTGCAGCGGTTGCGGCGGTTGAGGAGGTGGAGCTGCCGGGAAGGTGCCGGAGGCGCTGTGTCATGTAGTCTGCGAAGAGCTGGGCGTCGGCGGTGGCGGACATGAGCACGAGCTGCAGAGGAGGCGGCGGCGGCAGCGGCTGGGCATGGTTGTAGCCTTGGGAGGGGGAGGGGGCGGTGGCGGCGCGCTGCGCGCGCTGTGCGAGGACGTCGCGGAGGAGGAGGAGCAGCAGGTCGATCTCGATGCTGCGCTCGTGCACCTGCGAGCGCATCATGTGTGTGTGTGTGAGCTTTACATCTTCACTACGGACTTCACTGGCAAGCAGATGGGCATCTAGGCAACACAGGCAGCAGTTGAGTGTGCGCGGCATGTGTGTGTGTGTGCATCAGACGGTGTCCACATGCTCGGAGTGGAGGAGAGGTGCGCTGAACTGAGGGGCAACAGCGGCACGTGACGACGGTCCACGCTCACACTGCCGCAGTCCGCTGCAGGTTGATCTAAATGGAGGCCAGGCGCTCTGGTGTCAGGTATTCCAGACGTCAAGACACCAAGTCAGACGTCGCTGACTTGCTGTTTGTCAGCAAAGCAAGGGCAATGCCGACGCCAGAGCAATGCCCTGTCTGCTCTGGTGTCAGGGCATTGCTACCCAGCGCACAAGCGATCCGGTAGCTTCAGTGGCCTCCCCTCACCTCATCCAGCGCCACGTGCGTCACGTCGCTCAGCAGCGGGTCCCCCAGCATCACACATCTCCCCT
>QAXK01000784.1:0-11012 GCA_004335735.1 Chlorella sp. KRBP
TGCCGCTGTTGGTGCTGCTGTGACAGGCTGACAGCTGGCGGCCTGAAGTACTGACTTGACCCCTGTATTATGTGACGATTCATCCACGATCTACCATACATAGCTCAAAGCTGAAGTACGCCTCCAGCAAGGAACTTTTTCCCTTGTAACTAGGTCAGGGCTTGGCCAAACTCGTGTCTCAGCAGCATAAGCATCTGTCGAAGTGTATCAGTGCTAGGGAGCATGTTGAGGTGGGTTGCAGCAGTCAAACATGCATGCAGCAGTGGGCATAAGGAGTCTGTAAGTTTGCAGCTGCCTCACAACTGATGAAGCTGCTGGTGACCCATGAGCGGGACACCAGCCAGTGACGGCATCTGCCCCGGCAGCTTTGGAGGGCTGTCCTGCGTGATCTGCGTATGCGCTTCGGCAAATCGTTGTGTTATGTACGCAAGGTACGTGTGTTGTCATCCTGCACCTGTGTGCGACAGCTGAGGCTTTTTTTTGTTCAGCAGTGTTTGGCGCCTGCTACTGCTGGCTGGCTGAGTGCATGGCTGGCATGCCGTTGTGTGCCGTGTGATGCAACATTCGCCCCTACTAAAATGATTTATTGCAGGTGGCCAGGGGGGCACATAATGACGATGGTTGCGCTGTGGCAGCAAGCAGCTGCTGAGATCAGAGTCAAGGATGTTCCTTGTATCACTGAACGGTTGTTGCTGCTTTTGAACAGCATTCAGCGACCCCATTGCGATTCAACATAGTTTGGGAGCTGTGTTAGGAGTTTCCTTGCAAAGTGTCCGCGCTTCAAGCGCGGCGCTTGGGCATTTGAAATATTCAAATTCCGCGCTTGCTCAGAAGTGTAACGCGAGGCTGCGTCCCACACCCAGGTGAATCATTCAATCAGTGGGATCGTAAAGGGTCGGTTTCCTGAGGAGCAGGTGCTGTCTTGTGTGTTCACATACCTTGATCAACCTTCCGAGTGTCCTTAAACACTGCTGTCGTGCACCTCCTGACCTGTACTGAGCACATCAAGTAGCCCCAAGCGATTGATACAGTACTGTCAAGATGGCGTATGATGGTGAGCACGCCACCCAAGCAGTGTGCAGCAGATGCAGAAGTTCATGAGCAGCAGCTGTGCTGTCTGCATCTAATCGGCTTCCCCTCTCAACATGAAAGCACATCAGCAGCAGCAGCACTGATGATACCCATGTCTGGTACGACAGCATCTGACGAGCCACTGTTGCTGTTGCAGAGGGAGGCGTGTTCTTTACTTACATGGGGGAGGAGGGGCAGCAAGAGCTGCGCCCTCGCGAGCAGACCATCGCAGATTTCAAGGACTTCATCACAAAGTTCTACCCAGCAAACCAGCAGCAGACCTTTATCTACAGGTAGCTAGCTTGTGCAGCTCGGGCAGTGCTGCATGCGATGCAAAACCGCAGTCCAAACTGTGACTGCTGGTGGGCATACCTCGATGCCACATGCACAGTAGACACAGCCACAGCAGCACTGCTGTTCCTCACCCCACACATGCAGCAGGTTGGTGCGAACGTAGCCCGACGGATCCCCTTCTGCACCCAGTGTCAGGGCCATCCGGCACTGCCTCAGCGCCTCTGTGTGCTGTGTCCCACCACGCACCTTGAGGCAGCGGCACACCTTAGAACGCAGGTGCCAGCATGACTGTCTATTTCCCTCTAGCCGACCTGTCTCATGCACGCTGTCCTGTGGTCCGCTGTGTGCAGGGAGAAGCTGATGAAGAACCACAGTGTGCTGGAGGTGGACCTGGTGCATGTGCGCGAGTACAACCAGGAGCTGGGTGATGCACTGGAGAGCAAGCCAGCAGAGTACCTCCCACTGGTGAGGCAGTCGCAGCTGGCTTGTACCCTGCAGCAGCAGCTCCGCAACCTGCAGCAGCAGCCCAGAAAGCAATAGCACTTGGCCTGCATACAGCAACAGCAGCAGCATGAAGATGCCATTGACCCTTCCTCTACCCAAGCTGGAGGCTTTGCCTTCTTGCCCAAGCTGCCTGCTGCTGCTCAAGTTCCTTTCCACTTCAGTCTGTCTCTTGGGAGCGTGCCCTGGTTGACCTGGGAGTCATGAGCATGCGCAGTGCACAGCCGCGGCCTGCCTGCATGTGCAGCAGCAGGTGTGCTGATGCATGGCATCGCCCATTTAGGTGCAGATCCCCTGGCGCCTGCACTCACATCATGCCCGCCATGCCTTGCCCGTCTGCTTGCTGATGCTGTGATCCCTGCCTACAGTTTGAGCGCGCGTGCAAGGAGGTACTGCAGGACGACCACCAGCTGACAGCTGAGGGGGAGGAGCAGCACTTTGAGGATGTGCAGGTGGGCGCAGGCGTGGTGCAACTTGCGGCTGTGCTGTGTACCGGTGACATAGCCGGGGGCATGATGTGCAGGCTGATCTGCAGCAGACATTCGGTGGTGTGCGCCACCCTGTTGGTGTGCACCGCCCAAGCCACACTGTGTGCTAACTTTGCCGTCGTCCTTGCTGCTGCGCCCCTGCAGGTGCTGCTGTACAGCAGCCAGCCCTTTGGCCCCAGCAGCATGCGTGAGCTCAACAGCAACAGGGTCAGCCAGCTGGTGCAGATCAGCGGCATCATCACCTCCGCATCCAAGCCCAAGGTGCGCCTTGTCCTGCAGCTGAGGCTGGCATTTGTTGTTCGCCATGCAGTGGCATCAGCACCTGACGTGGATGGCCATGCCGCTGCAACGACTGTTTTGGTTGTGGTGTGGAAGGGCTCTGCGAGCTCATGCAGCGGCCAGGCAGCAGTACAGACACGTGCACCACCGCCTGCAGCCGGCAGCTTGCATGCACAGTCAACACGTATTATTCAGGCAACAAACAGGCTGAACTGGCTGCAATTGCGGCATTCTCAAGTTTGTGCTGATCATGCTGCCCTGCGTGTGTCCTGACCGCAGCACAAGGCCAGTTACCTGACCGTGCAGTGCAAGGAATGCCGCGCCACCCAGGTATGTAAGCAGGGTGTTAACTAAGTAGCAGAAGCACATGCATGATGGGTCGTTTCAAAGAGCTGACAGAAGTGCATGTGGTTGGCTCATGCCTTGCACAAGGAACGTCTCCATTGAGCACATGGGGTTGCGTAGTACTTACAGGCTGCACTTCTAAATGCACCAGTAACGACGAGCACATGCCTCAAATGGCAACACACTCGACAGGCAGATTTCCTGCTTGTGCCACAGCATTGTTTCATTTCTGACAATTTGGCTGCTTGTGTGACTTCCCAAGCTGTGTATGCTGTGCCCTAACTGGTATTTGCTGCTGTCTGCTGCTGCTGCTGCCGTGTTGTGTGTCGTGCCTGCGCACCTGTGCAGGTGGTGGCCTGCAAGCCTGGCTTGGGTGGGGCCATGCTGCCCAGGAAGTGTGAGACAGTTGACCCCGTGACCAACCAGGCGTGCCCACTCAACAGCTGGGTGGTGCTGGGGGAGCGCAGCAAGTATGTGGACCAGCAGACACTCAAGCTGCAGGTGAGGCCACATGCTGTGGCAGCAGAAGCAACACTGCAAGCAAGAATGCTTTGCGTGTTACAGGCTTTGGGCTGAGCGTTTGTCCAGGGGTCCAGTTCTTCAATCCGCGGCGACCAGTTTATGTTGTGATCTGGCAGCAGCTGCCTCGCTCCTCCCAGCTCACTGGTATCTTTGCCACTGCTGTGCCCTGCAGGAGCGCCCAGAGGACATCCCCACTGGTGAGCTGCCCCGCACGCTGCTGATGGTGGTGGACCGGCACCTGGTGGGCCGCGTGACACCAGGCAGCAGGCTGGTGGTCACAGGCATCTACTGCACACACAGGTGAGGGGGGCGGGCCTGTGGGAGTGGTGAATGCGGAAGGCAAGGCACACATTATTGTGTGCGTACGGTGGGAAAGCAGGCATGTGGAGGGCACCAGGGTGTGGCCTGCTTCTGCCTGCTGACCATGCTGTCTGTGTGCTGTGTGGTTGCAAACAGAGCCAAGCCACTGACCATATGCTGTCCGTGTGCTGTGCTGACACAGGAGCCAGGCCATGGACAAGTCCCGTGGGGCCGTGGCGCTGCAGATGCCATACCTTCGGGTGGTGGACCTGCAGGAGGAGTCTGAGGCACACGCCAACGACACTTTCAGCAACGCAGGTGCGCCAGCAGCAGCCGAACATGTGTGCGTTGCATGAACACCAACCGCTGTGTGTGATCTACCGCCCGCCATGCAGGAGTCCTGCGTCCAGGGCTCTGGCAGCGGGCTTGTGACAGTGTGTCTGCGGAAGGCGCAGAAGTCTTCGTCCTATGGAGTGTCATGCAAGCTGCTGATGTGCGCAGTTTGGCACGGCTGCTGCGCAGAGCGCCAGGATGACCGAGTGCATTTCCCTGCCTGCCCCCCTGTTTTTGTCGTGCTGCTGCGCAGAGCGCCAGATGTTCCTGGACATGTGCCATGACCCGGACATCATCCCCAAGGTGGCCGCCTCCATTGCACCCAAGATCAAGGGCCAGGACGACATCAAGATGGCCATCGCCTGCCTGCTGTTTGGAGGCTCCCGCAAGGTACGCGCGGGCTGTGTGCTCTTTGTGTAATCATGTGCAGCACACCATGATTCAGTCGCAGCACAAGGCAGCAGGCTTATACGGACTTTGTGGGTGCTGAGAACCCATCTCCAGGGTCAATCTGCAACAGGGCAGACTGTGCTGCGTAATGCATTTGCGTTGGGGTGGATTGCAGCAACGCAAGATGTGTGCTGATGGTGTGCTGCGTCTTTGCTGTGTGCAGATCATGCCAGACGGTACTGCGCGCCGTGGAGACATCAACGTGCTGCTGCTGGGAGACCCCTCTGTTGGAAAGTCCCAGTTCCTGAAGTTTGTCAGCAAGGTGAGGCCGGCCTCAATTGACTGACTGCCCACCTGTGCTGTGCAGCAGCCATTGCGTGAAGTTTGCTGTACCGCCTGCCATGAAGTACATCATCTTCTGGGCCAGCAGTGCTGCTGAGTGCTACCCTTGATAGCCTATCAAACATCCCCTCTGCGCCAGGAGAGTGCCCTTCTCCCATGCAGGATGCTTCTTCACTGCTGAGCGTGGTTGTGTGACTCCGGAGTGGATCTCCCGAGGGGATCCCCTCCCGCCCACCAACATCACTCCTCATGACATTGCTTGGCGCTGACCTGTCCTGCTGCTGCTGCTGCGCACAGGTCGCCCCCATCTGCGTGTACACCAGCGGCAAGGGCAGCAGTGCGGCAGGTCTGACGGCTGCTGTGGTGCAGGACGCCAACAGCAGGGAGTTCTTCCTGGAGGTGGGTTGGGTGGGGTGGCTGCCCGCGGCTTGGTCAGGGATTGACCGCACCTACCACACCAGCATGTGTGCTGCTACATGCCTGCAGCCATCATGCTCCCATACCAGCCTTGACTCTGCTGGGCCCATACTGAATACAACTTCGCTGCAATGCCTTCCTCACAATCCCATCCTGACCATGTTTGCTGTGTGTGCACCCCAGGGTGGTGCCATGGTGCTGGCTGACGGCGGTGTGGTGTGCATCGACGAGTTTGACAAGATGCGCCCGGAGGACAGGGTGGCCATCCACGAGGCCATGGAGCAGCAGACCATCAGCATTGCCAAGGCAGGCATCACCACGGTGCTCAAGAGCAGGACGAGCGTGCTGGCCGCAGCCAACCCACCGTCCGGCAGGTGAGTGTGGGTGTGTGTGATGCTGCAGCGAGCAATCGACTCACCAGGCAAACAATCTGTCTTCATGAGGCTTGGCCAGGGTTTGGTCGTTACCAAATGCTTGGGTGTATAAGGTCATCTGGGTGCCCCAGATGGTGAGCAGCGCTGAGCTTACGTGGCTGGTGTGTATTGCTGCACGCAGGTATGACGACCTGTCGTCAGCCAGCGACAACATTGACCTGCAGACAACCATCCTGTCCCGCTTTGACCTCATCTTCATCGTGCGTGACGTGCCGGATGAGCAGAGGGATCAGGACATTGCTAGGTGGGTGGACTGGGGGCTGCCGGCCTGCTGTCTTGCTTGCTTAGTGTGACTGGGTAGTGGTAAGGGGATGGGCTGGCATGCTTCGGCTGTAATTGGACGGCGGCCAGAGGAGGGCTGTGTCAGAGCGTCGGTGGCAGCTGGTCTTGCTGGAGCTGCAGTGGTCTGTGCATTTGGATTCATCATTCTCGCCCTTCAGTCAGGTCCGCACCATTCAGCAGCTGGGTGCATGCTGGCGCACACAACGCACTGGGCCTCATGGTGTGATGTGTGACCCAACCCCGCAGGCACGTGCTGTCAGTGCACAGCAGCGCCAGCAGGCCTCAGAGCATAGCACGCGGCGCAGCAGCGACGGGCGCAGCAGCAGCAGGAGGCAGCAGCGACGTGGTGCATGAGGGCGAGCCCCCCATTGACGAGAAGCTGCTGAAGCGCTTCATCCACTACGCCCGCACACACTGCTTCCCCCGCCTGGAGGAGGCATCTGCAGGCCGCCTGACCGCGAAGTTTGTTGAGCTGCGTGACAAGGTGCGCACAGCACAGCACACCACGTGCAGTACATCAGCATTCCTAGTTGCAAAGCTCCTTGTTGCAGAAGCAAAGTGCTTGCCTGTGGTGGATCGTGAAGCTTGCGGGGTACAGCACTGGTGCAGACATCACGCTTTGCTTGCTCCTCCCATACAGCCCAACATCGTGCTGCAACCCTACTCCAGCAGGGCAAGACAGCTGGCGCTATTGGTTGCGGTGATACCTCACTCTTACACACCTGCCTCCACCACTGCTGCTACTGCTGCAGGCCCGCCAAGCGCGCGCTGCTGCTGACTCGCGTGAGGAGTGCCCCATCCCAATGACCGTCAGGTGAGGCTGCCTCCCAAAGTTGGCTGAGCCGACACTGGACAGGACAGGACACAAGCATAGCAACGTACAGGCTGTGCATGCAGCCTGTGCGGTTTGCTTGTTGTGGCACACGTCACCCCGTCCCTAGTCACCCCCAACAGTCCTCAGATACAATGCATCCCCGGCAACAAAGACGCTCCCGCTGACTGGAGGGCTTCAGAGCGCTGGGCAGCACCTCGGGCATGCACAAGTTATGGCGGTGTCTTGTGCGGATTCACAGCACGGGTTTTGCTGTAGTGCTCAAGACCATGGCCTTCATGTCTGACCTACCCCTGCTACTGTTGCTGTCATTGCTGCTGCCGCTGCCGCCCTGCAGGCAGCTGGAGGCGTTGATACGCATCAGCGAGAGCTTTGCGCGCATGAGCCTGGCTGGCGAGGCTGACGACGGCCACGTGGCTGCTGCCTTTGACCTGTTCACCAAGAGCACCATCAATGCCATGAACGCAGGACTCATCAGCAACGCCAATGAGCGCCTGGAGGTGAGGCCTCGGGTGATGTTGCGTGCATACTGTAGCATGAATGGGGTGTGCGACACAAGCTGCGTACCATGTGCTTTTTTCGGGTGACTGACGCCGCCTTTTCCGGCTGTGGCCTGTGTGCTGTGCAGGTGAATGCCACCCAGAATGTTGAGGCGCGCATCTGTGAGCGGCTGCACATTGGTGGCCACATCAGCTACAGGAGGCTGCTGGAGGACCTGGCAGGCATGGGCTTCAGCAGCAACCAGGTGGGTGTCTGAGTCGTGTGTGTTTGTTTCTTGTTGTGTGTTTGATGTCCATGTGTGTGCCATATGATGGGCTTCAGCAGCAACCAGCTGGGTGCGTTGAGAGAGAAAAGTGTATGTATGTGCCTCGTATCGTCCTCATCTTGCATGGACGGGTGCTGTGTGTTTTGCAAGAGCCCATGGCATGGGCTTCGGCAGCAAGCACATAGGTGCGTGCCTAAATTGAACCTTTCTTAATGACAAGCAGTGCCGTCACCTGTCTACTTACACTGGAAGACTTTTTCTCATGACTGTTCATATGATAATGTCCCTGGGCTGACAGTGCGTGTGCCTGCCGTTGCTGCTTACATATCTGGTGTGCAGGTTGGGCTGGCCGTGAAGGTCATGATCAGCAGAGGGCAGCTGCGCAGGAAGGCAGAGGGCAAGATGCTGGAACGCTGTGCAGCATGAGGCGCAGGCAGCCGCGTGTTCTGTTCATACATCGGAAGGTTGTGTCCGGAGTGACAGCTGCAGTGCTCCGCATCTGTACACAGGAATGCACTGCAGGCTGCAGTGCTTGTGCAGCATGACATTGAGGCAGCACTAGTGCTGTCTGATCATGTACGCGAAGCAGAGGGGCTGAAGTGCTGTATGTGTGCTGCTAGGGCCTAAAGAGCAAGGCTTGTGGTGTCTTGCCTCCCGCCACTCCCTTTTGGGTGCCATCGGATGGGTTGTCCCTTTTGTGAGAGGACATGTTGGGTACAAGGGTGGGGATGCTGCTGGTGGTTGGAGAGAGGGTGCTGGTGCCAGTGTTGAAGCCTGCTGGCATTATGTGCATTGCCACATTCCGGCTGCTGTGGCCAGTCGAGCAGGCACGGTTGTCTGCAGCAGAGCCGCCCTTACAGCAGACGTCCTGCTTGGATGGTATGATGTGTAGATGGTGCTCTCTGCAGACACGTTATGCAAGTTGGCACGGTAGTGCACTGTGTCTGACATTTCGTGCATGCACAAGCGTGGCAGCACCGGGTGTTGTACAGTTATGTATCTGGTTGTCGCTCAAGCCCTGCTCCTTGACTGCAGCACATGCACTCGGCAGTATGTAACTCAAGGGTACATAGAACAGCACAGCACTACCTGTGTTGGCGGCATGTCCAAGGCAGCAACTCGCACGAGTGGTGTTATACCTCATGCCTCAAATTGCGGCAACCATCACTCCTTTCTGTAATGTTACTCTGGATTGCTGGTTCAGCAGAACAATCATTCTCGCTGCTGCTACCAACCCTCAACACAGGCAGTCATGAACGGTCATACCCAGCCACAGCCATCCTTCCTTGCACAAACACACGCCAGCCACCCATCAGTCAGCTCTGCGTGCAGCCATGGCCAGCTCCTGCCATAATCGAACCCCTTCTCAGAGTGCAGCCACACTCCCAAAAATCTGCAATTCTCAACAGAGTGCAATCAGTCAGCTGTGCGTGCAGCCATGGCCAGCTCCTGCCCAGCCTCGTAACGTGTGCGCGCCACCTCCTGCAGCACTGAGCAGCCGCCGCCATGCGTCACACGCAGGATGGCTGCCGCAGCCTCTGCCGCCCGTGCTGCTGCTGCTGGCTGCCCCAGCAGCATCTCCAGCTTGGCCAGTGTGGCGTAATGCAGGCCCAGGTTGGGCCACACCTGCGGGGCACACAGCGGATGACACAATGGCTTAGTCATACTGTATCAGTCAACTATGACTCATACATGCATGCGGGGCACTTGGCCCAAGGAGGTCAGCGTAGGGCACCCAAATGATGACGCACTGGCTCAATCCTATGTGCACACTAAAGCTGCGACAAGCGTGCATGAAGGCACTTGCAGAGATATCTGACAGGGCTGTGTCGAGCAGTGAAGAAGGGGGTCACTTGCAGTCCAGAAGCTCTCACTGCAGGCGTGGTGCAGCAGGCAGCAACATATTGCCTGCGTTCCCCTTACCTTGGGGTACACCACCTCATACATTGGCACCAGCTGGCGGGCGGCCTGCAGGGCCACCTGCCACTCAGCAGCACCCACTGCTGCACACAGCAGCGCAGCAAGCACACGCAGCCGCAGCACATTCTGCCTGCCCAACACCACCCTGCCTGCCTGGACACTACTGCACACTGGAACGGTGATGTATTGCTGCTGTGGTGCTAAGGAACCCTCCTGGCCAGCAGCAGCAGCAGCTGTTGATGCTGGCACAAGGTGGACTTGAGGGGGTGGTGTAGCCCCATCTGCTGCTGCAAGAGCTGCCTGGCAGAGCCTCACAGCAGCAGCTGCATCGCCTTGCCTGTTCATCTGCTCTGCCTGCTGCTGCAGCTGCCACACCTGCAGCAGGAGCCCGGCAGCAGTGGCCACCGCTGCTGATGGCAGCACCTGCTGCTGAGCTGACACTGCATTGCCAGCCACCATGGCTGCCGCTGCTTTGGTAGCCCCCTGCTGCTGCTGGTGTTGCTGCTGTGCCTGCTGCAGCACAGGGGCCCAGTCACCCCACTGCACAACCTCCAGCAGCTGCTGTTTGGGGACTGCACTGCCATCCATGTGGCCATTCGCACTTTCATCCATGGCACCATTCATGGCCCTGTTTGTGGCACCATTCATGTCACTGTCGGTGCCATGAACGTTCTGTTGACTGCTGCCTAGGCCCTCCAGGTCTTTGAACAGACCTGCAAGAACTGCTGCTGATGCTGCACCGTCAGGTGTGCCAGCAGCACCAGCAGCAGGCAGCAGGCACATGCCACCAGGGAGCTTCACACACCGCTCACTGCTGCTGAGGCCAGTCACTGGCTGCGGCAGCAACAGCATCTCACACAGCCGGGGATCCGCCGTGTCTTCTGGCCAAGGGGGGTTGCTGTGGCTCCTGCTCCTGCTCCTGCTGCTGCTGGTGGTGGTGGTGGTGGACGTCCCTATCTCACAACTGCAGCCACTGCTGCTGCAGCTACCTGGGATATCCTGCCAGGCACTAGTCCATAACAGCAGCTCCTGCTGGTCAAGCTGCTGCTGCTGTTGCTGCTGCCATTGCTGTTGGTGGTTTGTGCCTGGCAGAAGGGGCAGCTGCACCAGCAGCTTCAACTTTTGTAGCCCAGACTCCTGCATACTGCTCACCAAGCTGCTGCTTGGTGCTGCTGCTGGCACAGAGCTTGCGCCTGGATTGATGTCCGAATGCTGCTGCTGTTGCTGGCTCTGCTGGTTCTGTTGCTCTTGCGCTGGTTTATGTTGCTGCAGCTTCTGCTGCTGTTGCTGTTGCTGGTGAGGGAGGTCTCCAGGCTGCTGTTGTTGGGCTGCTGACGTCACAGGGTTGTCTATGTCAAAGAAGTACTGCTCCATCAGCTGCCTGCGCCTCTCCTGGCGTGTTGCAGCCAGCTCTATGTAGCTGATGGACAACTGCTGGCCTGCTGGGATGGCTACCAAGGACCTGCACAGCACAGCACGACACACCACAACGCAAA
>QAXK01000785.1:0-11833 GCA_004335735.1 Chlorella sp. KRBP
CCACCCCAGGCGTCCTACTCAGGCTGTTGCTGTGGCTGCTGTTGCTGCTGTTGCTGCTGTTGTTGCTGTTGCTGCTGTTGCTGCTTGCTGCTGTTGCTGCTGTTGCTGCTGTTGCTGCTGTTGCTGCTGCCGCTGCTGCTGTCGCTAGCCCCCGCAGAGCACGCTCACCTGAGCGAAGCGCTGCTTGAAGTAGTTGTAGAGCGGGTGGGGCTTGTCCGACAGCACCGCCAGGGGGATGTCGTCGCCCATGCAGTACGTAGGCTCCACGCCGCTCTGCAACCATCATCATCAGGGCACGCGAGACAACCAGCTGCACCATCATCAGCATGCCATCTGCACCCCTGCCACTGCACGCTACACGTCACCAGTGCTGCTACACATGCCCACCACTCCTCCCGTCCACACACACCACGCTGATACGCCCGGTAGTGGGCTCCGGCCCCACCGAGGCGCCCAAACAGATGCAAACATCGACACACACACGCACCTGCGCCATGGCCTCCACCACCATCTGCGCGTCCTCCGCGCCCATGCCGCTCGCCGCCTGCATCTTGAGCAGCGTCGCCGCGTCCAGCGTCGGCTCCGTCAGGAACGTGCTCTCCCCCAGCGCGCTCAGCGGCCGCAGCGACGCCTGCAGCCACTGCTTGTACGGCGCACGCCCCGCAGCCGCCTTGCTCACGTCGGCGTTGCCTGAGAAGGCACCGGTGGTCAGGTCGGCCAGCACCATCTGTCCAGGCCCCAGGCGGCCCTTGGCCACCACGTTGCTGGCGTTGCTCATGACGTCGTTGAGCACGCCGACCTCCGAGGCCACGTAGATGATGTCGTCCTTGGTGCGCCAGAAGCGGGCGGGGCGCAGGCCGTTGCGGTCCAGGCGGGCACCGACCTGAGCACGCGTGGGCACGCGTGGGCAAGCACAGCCATTTGCGGGTCGCTTGGCTGTCCCACAGTGCCCCGCTCACGCAGGTTTGCCAAAACCTGTCCCCCGTCTGTGCTGCTCGTCCGCTGCTGGCTGGCTGCAGAGGCTCAGCCATTAGAGGAGGGCCCCTTGCCACTCTGGCAGCATCCTAGCACCTGCTTTCCCGTCGCTGAAGGCAAGCGGTTGCTTTCCAGCAGTGCAAACGGCAGGCAGGCGGTGACGAAGGTGCAGCACGCACCTGCTTTCCGTCGCTGAAGACGAGCAGCGCGGGGCCGTCCCAGCCCTCCTGCAGTCCCTCATAGTACTCGTAAAAGTCAACCACCTGCACACACATGCGCACAAACGAGAGCATGCCACCGTCACACGCCCGTCTCTGGTGACTGATGCCTTGTTGCCAAGCATTGCTGCACCACCACGACCGTCCATAGCACCGCTTCCCTACTCCTTGCCCCCGCGCTGCTGCCCTCATTGACGTGGAGCGGCCAAAGGCCCTAGGGGGTGAAGCCTGAAGGGCGCACAGGCGGCTGCATCAGCACCATGACACACAGACCAGCACCAGCACCAGCTCCAAGGCGCACCTCTGGGTAGGTCTTCATGAGGTCAGGGTGGTTGCGGTAGGCCTCTGGCACCAGCAGCATGAGCGCCTCTGCCGGCTGCGTGCCCGTGCGCACCAGCAGCTCAGCCACGTTGTCCAGGTTGGCAGAGTCGGACGCCGCGGGGTTGCACAGCGGCGTCAGCGCCTGCAAGGTTGCCAATCAAGAAGCGCACCAAGTGCTCGAGTATGACTGACTGTCCAGGGCTGCTCCCTCTGCCCCTGGTGCCATGACCCTGGTCCATGCGCAAGCTGCCAGGTTGCCCTCATAAGCCGCACCAGCCGCTGACTACGCTGCCCGTGCTGCCAGCGTTCACCCCTGCCAGCGCCAGCGCACCTCCTCGCGCCCCTCCCAGATGGGGTGCTTGAGCTCGTGCTCACGCGACGCCACCCAGTTGAGGTTGCCCTGCAGCGTGTTGATCTCGCCTGCACACACGCACATGCACACGCATGCATGCGCCCACGTGCTCACACTGCCCCACCAGCCCCACCAGCAAGCGCCCTGGCTGGACCTGAGCCATTTCCATGAATACAGCCACCTGCCAGGGCACCAGACGTCAAGCTCTATCACCCAGCGCACCGTTGTGCCCCAGGACGCGCATGGGCTGCGCCAGCGGCCACTTTGGCGTGGTGTTGGTGGAGAAGCGGCGATGGTAGATGGCAAACGACGTCTCGAAGGCCGTGTTGCGCAGGTCCTTGAAGAACTGGCCCACCACCACCGACCGCAACATACCCTGCACACAAGTGAAGTCGCACCACAACCCGCATAAACAGCCGCGTAATCGTCGCTTCCCAGTTGCTCTCTTCCTGACACGCCAGCTGCTCCACTGGTGGACCACAGCCCATGGCACAAGGGATGGCCCAGGTGCGCGCATGCACACGGTGAACGATCCGAACGGCCACCCCGGCTCAAGGCGTGCAACACCAACATGGTGAGGCCACGCACCTTGTAGATGATGGTGCGGGTGGACAGGGAGCAGGTGTAGAAGTCGAACGCCTTGTCGGCAGGCAGGCGCTGCGCCTTCTCCTTCTCCACCAGCTTGCGCACGATGAAGAGCTCGCGCTCCAGCGCGTCACCCACCATGCCCTGCGCAGCACATTGCATGGAGCACGGGGTGGGCCTGCTGCCTGCTGCACACCCTCGGGTGCCCCCCTGCATGCGCTGCGGCCATATGGCTGTCACGGCAATGACAGCACCACCGAGAGCGATGCCAGGCGGAACCAGGAGAGGCGCGCACCTGCTTGCCCTGCACCAGCAGCTGCCAGATGCGCGGCTGCGTGGCCTTGGCGAAGCGGCCCACCACCTCGTGCGCCACGGGCACCTGGCGCCAGCCCACCAGCGTGAGGCCCTCCTGCTTGAGCACCTGCTCGTAGATGGCCTTGCACTCGGCCTCAATCTTGTCGTCGTTGGGCGTGAAGATCATGCCCACGCTGCACCGAGCAAGGCAGCACGCACATGCATCCACATCGTGTCTGGCATGCCGTGGGCGTCAGGCGCTCAGTGTCCAACCCTGAGGCGCCCACAGGCTGCGCACCCCGTGTTGGCGGGGTTGGCGGCGGGGAACTCCTGCTGCAGCAGCTTCCATGGGATCTGCACCATGAGCCCGGCACCGTCGCCGGAGTCGTCGTCGGCCGAGCAGGCGCCGCGGTGCTCCATGCATCCCAGCGCTTGGAGGGCCTGCAGGTGCACACGCAAGGGCCATGATGCCACCGGATAATGTGCACGCTTGTGAGACACTGTGGCGCTCAGAGGTGACACGCCTCTCCCTGAGCCGCAAGGTGCCGAGCAAAAGCGTGCACGCGATGGCTGGTGGGGGCGGCGCGATGGCCTCGAGTCGTTCTCTGCACAATCGCTGCGGCGCGCTGCTTGCCCCTTGCTGCATGGCGCTCCGGCGTGTGGGCGTTGCGCTCTGCCTGCCTGCGCGAGTGCTCGCCTGCCCTGCGGCGCCTCAAGGGCCGCACCTGCTCCACGATGGTGTGCGAGGCCAGGTTCTTGAGGCTGGCGATGAAGCCGACCTGCGCACCACGCGAGGCGCGAAGCACACGGCTCTCGCTCTGGCGCTGGGGCAGCCGCACGCAGTGCTCCCACCTCCGGCCCCAAGGAAGGCACGCACTCCGCAGGCGTCCCGCTCCTGCAGGATGGTCTCCAGATCGGCGACCTGGTTCACAGCGACGCCCGGCGCGCACGCCTGGGGCTGCGCAGGCGCCTGCTCCGCGCTCGGCGCTGCAGTGGCGGACGACACGTGGGGCATCCGAGCAGCCCCAGCGGGGGCAGCAGCGCGTGCAACGATGGCGGCATCCTGCGGGCGGCGACGCAGCACCCACACGCGCACGCTCGCCCTCGCCTGTTCGTGGGGTGGGCCATTGCAGGCCGATCAAGCCTCCAGCGTGGCCTCCTCTCGAGCGTGAGCTCGCTGCCAATCGCGCACGCACCCGCTGGCTGCCGTTCGCGCGCCTCCTGGGTGCGGATGGCCGCTTGCTGTCCAGGTGAGGCGGGGCAGCGACTGGCGCAGAACGCCGCGAGGACGAGCAGGGTGCGTCGGGCAGAGCAGAAGACAGGCCGCCACGGCCCAGAGCGCGCGCGTCCATTCCTCTCTGATGGGCAGTCCGCTCTGCGCCACCTAATGGCTCCCCAGGGTGAGGGGCCGGCGACTCTTCCCAAGACCTCACAGGGCCACGCTCTTCACGCTTGGCGGCAGCGCTGCTGAGTCTGTGCTCCCGTTGCATGGCTGCATGGCTGCGAGTGGGTGTGCTGCACGGCGAGGGAGGTCAGGACCTTGATGCGAGCACGCGCGGCGGATGTACCGTACCGCCGCGTCATGCGCGTGTGCGGCCGGGTGCGCAGTGGATGCCATCCATTACATGCACATGCACGCACGTACACAGACGGCCACAAGCAACCCAGCCTACGCGTCGCGACGGGGGCCCGAAAAGATGAGGTGAGGGGATGAGCAGAGGTGAGTGAGCAGAGATGACGTGTGCATGCCATTCAGGGGATTCAAAAGTGCAGCCGGGCAGACTGTTCAGGTGGGTGCAAGATGCAGCACAGCAGCAGGGAACGCAAGAAGATCAGGACAGTCAGAGGCCGTATCCTTCCACCCAGTGATGTGCCTAGTGATGTGCCGCTCGCTTTCATCATGCATAGTGCAGTGCAACAGTGTGTCCTTACCGGCCAGTCCCTGCTGGCATGTTCTGCAGTGGATTGATCATGCAGGGGGCCTTCTGCTTCTATGCAGAAGCGTCAAAAGGAGATCGTGAGCGTGCGTGGTCTTCCAAACGCACCAGCACACCAGCAAAACTTGAGCAACGCAAGGCGAGGTCTCACCGCAAGCGCAAGGCAAGAGTCATGCTGCTCAACACAAACGCCACAGAGACCGCAAGCTTCCAAGAAGGCCTCAGAAGTGCACGCCGCTAGCCAGGCCGTTATGAGCCAGGCCTATAGCCTCATGCCTGTGCTGCAGCGCCACCTTGAGCTCATACACCTCCAGCAGCATGGCCGCGCCAGCAGCGGCGGCGGCCGCCGTTGCCGCCGTGGGCGTGAGCGGCTCCTCGATGCTGCAGTCCTCGCCTGGCGTGTCTGCGGCGTGCAGCTCCCAAAGCGAGGGCGAGCTGAAGGCACGCAACCCGTCCCACATCCCGCCAGCCCTGGTGGCCCCAGCAAGCGCGTGGCCCCTGCCGAAGATGTTGCCGTTGCTGCTGATTCCGCGGCCGGCGCCGCTGTTGCCGGTCGACGCGCTCGCCGCGGCCACCACGGCCAAGGGCGGCGGCGCGTGTCCCTCCGGCTGAAGCGTGAAGGGCGAGGGCTGGAGCGCCGAGCGCACGCGGGGCGTCATGCACTCGTCCGGCAGCAGCCGCTTGTGCTGCGCTCCAGCAAGAGTCGCGATGGCGTCGCCATCTGCGGCGAACCCGCCCGGCGAGGCGGCGCGGGGCGTGGTGCAGGTGTGCGGCGTGACCTCCGAGATGGTGCTGGAGATGCGCATGGCCGCGGGGCTCTCGGGCCCATCCGCGCTGAGCAGGCCGGTGCCGCTGCTGGGCATGTGCTCGGCGCCGGCCGCATCACCGGGTGGCAGCAGCTTGATGCTCATGGCGGTCACCAAGCGAGCCAGGCGGCCCTGCTGCCCGCTGCTGCTGAGCCCCAGGTTGCGCAGCCGCTGGATGCCCTTCTGGCCAGCAACCGTCGACTGCTGCTGCTGCTGCTGCTGCTGCTGCTGCTGCTGCTCCTGTGCCGGCAGCAGTGGGGCGCGCACGCGAGAAGGCCCGGCAGTGGCCGTGGCATCCGTAGCCGTGGCTGCGTCCGCGGCGGGGGCAGGTGTTGCGTCGTCCAAGTGGTGGTGGAGTGGCGAGTCGTCTTCGTCGTCGAGCTCGGCCAGGGCATGGAGCTCCATGAGGAAGGCGGCGTCCGCCTGCAACATCTGGGAGGCGGAGCGCAGGGAGGACACGCGGCGGGCCAGGCAGGCCTGCTCTGCCTCGGTCAGCTGCTGGGCCAGCAGCAGGGCGGCCGCCGCCTCGTCAGCAGGGCCGTCCTGTCTGGTGGCTGCTGCTGCTGGGGCCGTAGGGGCAACGGTGGCGGCGGCGGCGTGGCGGACGTTGATCTTTGACACGTTGAACTCAGTGGGTGCTGATGCGAAGGCCGGGGGCGCATTGCCGGCGGCGAGGGCGGAGGCCAGGGCGGCGGCGTTGGCAGGCATCATGAGGGCGGAGCGGACGCGCACGGGCTGCAGCGCGGCCAGGATTTGCGCGTCGTGCAGGTGGATGGCGCCAAACTGCTCGGCCACTTCTGCCTGCTGCGGGGATGGCGCCGGGCTCTTGGCGAGGGGCACGCTGAGGGCCATGCGCAGGCGGCCGCTGCCGGAGCTGCGGAGGGGGGCGGAGGGGGAGGCTGCATTTGCGCCACTTTGGAGGAGCACCAGCGGGGCGGGCGGGGCGGGAGAGGAGCTGGAGGCGGTGGGGTCGGTGGCGGGATGATGGTGGTTGTGGTTGAGCGGGTGGCGTGAGAGCGGGGCGCGGAGGGCGGCGGTGAGGGGGTGCTGCACGGGGGCCTGCTGCGGCTGCTGCTGCGGTTGGGAGGTTGCTGCGGGCTCTTGCGCGGCAGGCGGGAGGAGGACCACGACCACATCGGCGGGCACGCTGGCCTGGCGCCAAGCCCTGGGGCGTTGCTGCGCGCTTTGAGGGGTTGTTGTTGTTGCCGCCGCTGCTGCTGCCGCTGCTGGTGAGGGTGCCATGGAGGCCACCTGCTTGAGGGAGGCGTTGTTGCTGCGGACGGCGCGCAAGCTGAACGCCTGCTGCGGGCGCATGGGGGCGCCGTCGCTGCCTGGTGCTCCGCTGCTGGCCAGGTCCTGAGAGCCTCGGAGGTGGTGCAGCCCACCCGCGGCGGTGGGCGTGCCGGCCCCGGACTTGGCCCCTGACTTTGGCCCTGACAGCGCATAGGCTAGCAGGCCATGGCCGTGGTGCTGCTGGAGCGCGCCCGGCGTCCTGAAGTCCATCTGTGGATATGCAACTGCTCCTCCCCCAACGGCTGCGGCTCAGGAGGCGCCTGCGAGCACGCGAGGACAAGGCGACGAGGAGCAAGGGGAGCTCGGCTTAGTGGCCGGGCACTTGCTGCTGCTGTTGCTGCTGCTGCTGGCGGTTCTGCGTTGTCCTTCTGTTTTGCGCGCACGGCCCAACGGCGAGCCAAGGAGCGCACACCTGCAGCTGGTCGGCTCACCTGCTGTGTTTGCTCCTGCCTGCGTGCGTGCGTGGATGCTGCCGCCGGGCTCGCTGTGGGCTCTCTTGTCTCCTCTGCTCAAGCGGTTGGCCGTGGTCAAGGGAGCGGCGCACAGGAGAAGCGCGCGCGAGAGCGAGAGAGCAGCGCGTCGGGACCTGGAGAGCGAGTGTGCTAGTGCTGCTAGTGTGTGGGTTCTCTTTGGGCCTTTGGGCCTTCTGCGCCTGTGGTAGTTGCCGTTCAACTGATCATGAGTTGGGCCTCCAGTCAACCACATCATCCACACCGTGCCGTCACGCAGCCATTTGTGCCATGGTACCCACCTCTGGTGGGCCACAGTGTGATCCTGGCCGTGATCGCCGCCATGCGTGCACTCCGGCAGCTCCAGACGTGTTCCCAAGGTTGCCGTTCCCGACCAACGCATGCATTAGAGCAAGGTGCACCTCAAGCAGCCATTGGCGCGATGCTGCCCCCGTCCTGCTGCTGCTGCTTCTCCCGCTGCGCCTGGAGCCGCTGCGCCTGCTTCTCATCGTACGTTCGCCAGTACTCGCTGTCCAGCTGCCCCGGGTCGTCCGACCGAGCCCCGCCGTTGCGCAGCACCGAGCCCAGCACCGCGCCCAGCAGCGCCACGGCGCCCGCCAGGCCGCGCAGCACGGGGTGCACGCCGCCGGCCAGCACCACACCCAGCGCGCCCAGCATCACAGCCACGTACGCAGCAGACACCATGAGGCGCACGGGCGTGGGCGTCGTCTGCGTGCCAACCGCCTCCATGCCTGCGTTGCGGTGCACGTGGCCACGTGGCACAGCACAAGCGTGGTCAAAGGCTGTCTGGCTGTCCTGCGCGGCCCAAGCCGCCATGCACAATGCAAGCCCCTCGCGCCCAATGTGCAGGGCTGCTGTGGGTGGACAGAGCGCCACCAAATGCAAGCCCCTCGTGCAAAATGTGCACGATGCAAGCCCCTCGAGTGCCCGCCACTGGCCAAAACCTGCAGGCCTCACCTGCTTGGTCAGCGGCGCCCCCGCGTGTGAAGACGAAGAGTGACCCTCGGCTGCCCTTGCCCAGCCTCACGCGCTCGTCAAGGTAGGTGGTGCGCAGCTGCACCTGGCTGCGGGCACGCAGGCAGCAGTGGCACGTGTGAGTGCAGGGCAGCCGCAGTGAGGAGCTGCTCTGGCACAGATGCCTATGGCAGACCCTGTGGCAGCATACTCTTCATCATCATCATGGCATGGCAGTCATGACAGGTGTCCTGCAGCGGCCACAAACCAAGATCGCCAGACCACAGACGGCAAGGAGGAGCTCTTGCGCCATATCCCTCCAACAATCAGGCCGGTGGCGCGCACCTCGGCTTGCCTAACCGCAGGTGCAGGTCCCCAAAGCTCACCACCGTCGGCGCGAAGCGCACGCGCTGCACGACGGTCACACGCAGCCAGGTGGGGCAGCAAGTGTGACACATTCAACTACCGTGCCTTGCCGCCACTCTGCATTCATCATTCTCGCCCCTGGCTGCAGCCTGACCACAGCCACCTTGCCGCCACTCTGCTTTCATCATTCTCGCCCCTGGCCGCCACCAAGTGGCAACCCTAGGCTCACCACGGTGTCGTCGTCGCCCTCATCCGTCAAAGGCAGGATCTTGCCACGCAGCGCCACGCAGCCCGCCAGGCAGCCAAACAGCCGGAAGGCCACCTGGTTGACGCACAGGTCGGGCTGCAGGCACGACTGGAAGAGGCCAGTGGCGGTGAAGAGGAAGCGGCCCAGCCCAGTGCGGAAGCGCCCCCCGGCCGCTGCGCGTGGGATAGTTGAGGACAGCGGGACGGGCAAGAGCATCATCAGGGCTATGGATGACATGGCGTGCAGCGATGTGGCCGTCCATCATCCATCCCGTAGCTGCAAGCCGGCCAACACACACTTCCTGCCCGCCCTCCCCCTCTTGCTGAGTTGGCCGTGCAATCCTGCAAGCTCACGTTCTCCTCGCTCCGTGGGCGCGCGCCGGGTGCTGGTGTAGGCCACGCAGTAGTTGCCCCACAGCAGCGGACTGCGGTTGGGCCGCGGAAGCTGCGTGCGCCCGATCTCCTGCAAAGCGCCCCCATCACGCAGCATGGTAGTAGGACAATGCCGGCATGCTGGATATTTCGGTGGAGAACTTGGTGCGGGGCGCTGCAGCGCGGGGCGCAACGATTCGGCGGGTGCGATTCATCCCACCTCCAGCTGGTCCAGCAGCTCGTCCACCTCCGCCTTCACGGCCTCAGGGATGTTGCCGTAGACACCGCCATCTGCACATGCGATCCAGAGCGGCGAATCATCGTTGCGGAGTACTGGTGTCGAGGATCCATCGCCGATCGCGATGGGTCTCACCCTTGTCGGCCACGAGCGAGAGGACCTTGTCGACGAGCTCGTCCTGTCGCTGCAGCTGTGAGCTCGCGCTCGCTGGCTGCACCGCTGGGGTCGTGACGATGTTGGGCCCGCTCCTCGTGCGGACGGAGCGGCGGCCGGCCACCGGCGCGCAGGGCAGAGCGCGGAGCAGCATCGCGTGTGTGCGTAGCGATCTGGCGATTTTGGCAAAAAATGTGTTCAAACCCACCTGTCACCGTCGACAGCTGCTTCTCTTTTTGGCAGGCGCCACAGGTGTGGAGATCACGGCGCCGTGTTGCAGGCGCCACAGGTGTCACACTATTACGCTATAGAAGGGATGGCTACGGAAGGCCAAGGTGGAGAGCGTATGCATTCGTTCCAAGAAGGTGTGCAAAGCCGATGGTAGAAGACGGCCACGCGCAGCGGCGACCCCCAGGAAGACCCGCATACCAGACTCAAGCACCCAGCCCGTGATTCAAGCCAAGAACAAGTAGAGTCCAGGGAGTAAGAACCGCAACTCCCAAGCCACACGTGCGTGTGATGATTGTGCGTGTGATGCGTGCCGTGCGGTGAACATTCTCCATGCCCTGCGTGCGTTGTGACGTCGCTTCTCTTGTGTGTGTGTGTGTGTGTGGTTAATCAGGATCCCAGTGCTTCCATGCACGATGCGTGCTGCAGAACCGCGTGCCCAGCGTGCCCAGAACCAGAAGAGGGGCAGAGCGGAAACACAGGCAGCATCTGCACGTGAGCCGCTATAGGAGAAACTGGCGTGACCGCCTGTATAATGCTTCGATTTTCAAGGATGGATTTGATTCAAGGGTGGAGGATGTGCATCAGTAGTGGCCCTGGGCCGGGTATGCACTGAGACCTTAGGTCGCTGCGGCCGGGGTGGGCGCTGCGGCGGCGGCGGCGGCAGCGGGTGGGGCAGCGGCGGCGCCTTTCCAATAATCGTAGTTGGCCATGAGACCGCGCAGCAGCGGCTTGGCGGCCTTGAAGCGGGCGGTGAAGTGCGAGAAGAGGGGCACGCACACGAAATCGAAAAAGCCGACCTGTGCGCATCAGGAGGAGGTGCAGGTGGCGGGTGCAGGGCATGGTGTGAGCGATAGCTTGCAAGCGGGGCGGCCAGCACACGTGGCACCCTCGCGTAGGCCCCTCGCGTAGCGCCGTGAGCTGCACGCACGCACCTGGCTCTTCATGACGCCCTCCTTGGTGCGGTCGCACAGCGGCGAGATGGGCAGCCCACGCTCGCGCTCCTCGTCGCCCTGCTCAAAGAACTCCTGCTCCAGGTCTTGCAGCCAGCGGATGTGCACGGGCAGCGACTCGGTCAGGTGGCCCTGCAAGCAACATGAGCATCGTCACCATGATCATTGTGGTGGCTCAGCCTCTTATTCCGTCCATCATGTAGAGCATGAGCACATATGCGTTTGGAAAGTCTGCCGGTCCACTCACCAGGTCGGCGCACTTGAGCGCCATCTGCAGGCTCAGGATCCTGTCGCTGTCGTTGACGGGTGCCAGCACTGGCAGGGCGTCCTCGTCGGTGTGACCATCATCACTGGTGCCCGTGGCGTGGAACTTGCCGTCCGTGTGGTGCTGGGCGGAGAACTGGCCCATGATCGAAAAGTGCTGCTTCATGCTGCGGACGGGGCATGCACGCGTTGGGGCACACGCGCCGCTTGTGAGCGCAGGGCACGTTGGCACTGCGAGCACTGCTCTGCAGAGTCCGAGCAAACGTTGCCGCTTTTGTCAAGTGGCCACTCACTCGGTGCCCAGCACCAGCTCGATGATGAGCTTGCGCATCTTCATCAGCGCTTCCTTGCTCAGGTTGGACACGAACTTGTACTGTGGCTGCATCAGCAGAGCCCACGCCGCCGCCACGTGGTGGTTCTCCATGGGGCTGCGGTCGTTGTACAGCACCTGCACAGGGCACCACGCAAGCACGCAACGCGTTGACGGCTGCGATCCACAGACTATTGTATGCGTGTGCACATGCATACATATGCAATAGCAGCAACAGCAGGTGAACTCACGGCGAGCTTGTCGCCCGAGATGGTGAGGAAGTCGGTTGAGACGCCACGGTGCTCATAGTCGTGGATCACTGCTGCCAGGTAGCAAGTCAGCACCGTGTGTTGGTCGGCGTAGTGAGGCGCCAGGCCGCCGTAGTGCAGAATCATGTGGAAGGTCTGCAGCACGTCTGCGGCGTGGCGCGCGTTGTGGTACGGGTTGGAGCTGGAGTAGCCAGCCTCAATGCGCTTGAGGAAGCGCGCCAGGGTGGTG
>QAXK01000786.1:0-25083 GCA_004335735.1 Chlorella sp. KRBP
GGGCTCCGGCCCCGCTGAGGTATCCCAACAGAGGTAAAAACCAACACACACACAGGCGACCGTGCAAGCCACACATACGCACCTCGTGAGGAAGGTGCCGGCGGCCACTGCCTTGGCCTTGGCCAGTGCAGCCGTCAGCGCCGCCCCGTCCGCCGCCGCCAAGGGAGCGCCGACCAGGTGCACCTCTTTGAGCTTGGTGGCGGTGGGCGAGGGCTTGCTCTTGAAGCGGGAGCTCTCATACCCACCTAGCAGCACGCCTGCAGTGCAGATCTCAGTTCAGTTCAGCACGCGTGAAATTGAAGGCATGACCAAGGGGCGTGGTGCAGTGGCAGAGAGGACCTTGTGAGACATGGCTTGAGCCAACACGTGAGCGCAGCACCCCTTCCGCAGCGCTGCTGCTGCACTCGTGCCTCTCTCTCCCGTGCCGCCAGCTGCCGCCACACCCAGATCCAGCAGCAGCAGAGCACAGCACGCCGCACGCACCAGAGTAGCAGCACAGCCCACCACGCCCCACCCACCCGAGGTGATCTGAGACACAGCCGTGGGCGTGTCGGCGGCGCCGCTTGCAGGCGCGTCAAGCAGCAGCACGCCGACCGTGGCCACGCGCGCACCCTTGGCCAACACCGCCACCGCCGTGCCCACGCCCTGCAAGCAAAACGAGCGTCAAGGAACATCAAAGGAGCGCCGAAGGAGCACCTGAGCAGTGCCAAACAAGGAGCGCCACTTGATGTTGCTGTTGATCAACGATCGTCGCCTGTATGGCGCTTGGAAATGGGCACGCCTGCGCCCTTTGAAATCGCTACCTGGCCTGTGCCTGCTCCCGAGACCCACCTGGAAGGGCCTGGCGCCCCACTCCGCCGTCACACCAAGCTTCTACAGCCTTGCCCACGCCGACCAGGGCCTCTCCTGCTCCCTCACCCACCCACCCACACACCCACTTACACCCACCTGGAAGGGGCTGGCGCCCCATTCCGCCGTCACAGCGAGCTTGTCAGCCTTGCCCACGCCGACCAGGGCCAGGTGCTTAGCCTTGAGACCGGGCGCGGCGCCCAGGCGCAGCACACTCGACTTCTGGCCCTGCGCAGCAGGAGGAGGGGCGTGTACACCTTCACGCCTTCACACTTGGTGGTGGAACTGCAGCTGCAATGAGGCTACTACTCCCCCACAAGACAGCCCACAAGACAGCGTCAGGAGGCCGGCTGGATCTGGTACCACTGGCCAATCGCCTGCAAAGCTGCACATTGGCCTGACACTAGCCTCTGCCGTAAACTGGGATGGATGCACGCATCGCTCAGCATGTTGGTGACGGCGCCCTAGCCCAAACCCTAAAACCGCCACATGCACGCACCGCCTTGCCGTCAAAGCCGCCCGCCGTAAGCACGTCTGTGATGGCGCCGCCCGAGTCCGTGTCGAGCTGCTTCAGACGGTCACTCTTGATGGTCACGGGGTCTGCGGCACAGGAAGCAATGGCACGCGGCGCAGTAAGGTCACAAAGGCACCTGTCTGTAAGGGCACAAAGGCAGCTGTCTGACCAGACAAACTGGCATCACCAACGCTCCACCACCACCGCTCCACCACGCATTGCCACCGCTTTACAAGCATCCCAAGCCACCTGCCCCACCACCCCAACAGCCCCACCTGATGCCTTTTCCTTGTCCTTGGGATCAGGCGCGTTGAAGTCGTCCTCCGTCACCACCACCACCAGCAGGTCGCCGACCCAGTTGGAGGGCACAGCGGCGCCGTCGGCCTTGACAGTGGCGTACGTCTCAGGCTCAAACAGCACCTGCGCCCAGCAACAATTGGCACTGGCAGGTGGCACGTGAGCAAACCAGCGGCACCACCCACGCCCCGGCTGCTTCCTTCCCTAGCCGCGGAAGCAGTGAGCGCTGGGCAGTGCAGAGCACACCGTCCTGCGTGCGCTGGCCGCACGGGAAGTCCCTGACCTTTGTGCTTGCGGACGAGGTCGCGGCCATGGCTGCCACGTTGCGCTGCTGGTGGGCAGATGCTCCTGGCAACCTGGTGGGCACGCGGCTGCCTGCGTGTGCCGGCAACGTGTGCTGGCAGCGTGGTGCATGCGTCTGGCGCCTTTGGCCGCTGCTTGCCGCGCTCCCACGTGCTGGACAGCGCTGCAGCCGGCTGTGCGTGCTACCTACTGCTGCTCCCACTGTCACTGGCTTTCCCACTGGAGTCGAGCCCCTCTTGACAGGCGTGTGCGACCGTCCTCCGTCCCCGCCACCGCACCTGCTCCAAGCGTGAGGCTCCTCTGCTGCTGCTGCTGCTGCTGCTGTAGGGCCGCTACAGCAAGCACTGCGGTGGCTGCTGGCCTGCGAATGTGACGTGGCGTGTGGCGAGGTGCTTGTGGCCACCAGATCGATCTGGAGCCGCGAGTGGACGGAAGCGGTCCCGCCGCCGCTCTCTGACTTCCGCGCTTGGCAATGCGCGCCAATGGCCTGGAGGCACGCCCGCTCGCAGCGTGCAGGGAGCACTGGCTGTCTGCCTGAGACGCGCTCACCTTGTGCGGTGGAGCGGCTGCGAGGCGCAGGAGGACGAGAGCAGAGCCGCACGCCGAGCGCAAAGCTGAGGGGTCCTGCCGAGCAAACGAGCGGCCATTTGCGTGCTGTATGCGCACGTCATCGGGTCAAAGGAGCGAGGAGCAGCTGCATTCGCTGCATCCGCCAATGTTTGACTCGAAATGTCAGGTGGCGGAGGATGGGAACAGCAGCAGCAGCAGCAGCAGCCACGTCAACCATCGCCATCACCGCAAGCGTCCGCGTGGAATGAGACTACCCGCGGCCCATCGCAAACACCCATGGACAGCAAGCACCACATCAACTCCCAGCCAGAGCCACCGCCCACGCGCCATTACACGCGTCCGCGTGGCAGGCAGCGTGGAAGCAAGCCTTGGCGTGCTGCCGCCCGCTGCCCGTGGCAAACACCACCCTCTTCCCGCTCTCGCCAGCAACGTGATCCGCACCCACTTGCCCCGCCAGCTCATCCACATCCACCAACACCACCTCCCCGCCGCCCCCGTCACTCCGCCACACAAGCTCCAGCTCAGGCTCGCCCTCAAACACCGAGCACAGCTTGAGCGGGCATGGCTCGTACAGCTCCGTGTCCTCTGGCCGAGTGGCCGTCCAGGCGCCGTACCCTCCACCCCGCAGCAGGTGCGCCCTGGGGTGGCCGTGCACGCGCAGCGCCCACCAGACCTGTGCGGCGCGGTGCTGCTCCTCTGGGGAGTCTCCACCATATACCTGCACGGTGGAACGGCGCGTGCGCACGACGGCGTGTGGACGGTCGCTGGTGCCTTGGTGTCGCGGTGCATGCATGCTCTGGTCTGGGCCGGTGCCTACTTTCCCTCGCTGCTGCCCCGTGCTGCCGTGGTTGAAGCCCCGTTTGCACACACAATGCGTCCCATGTTTGTACACCGGATGCTGCAGAGCCTGGCTGCGAAAGGAGGCTGCGAACACCCGGACCATGCGTGTGAGCGCCTGCCAGCACCTGGGCAGACGGAGCCCGTGCCATGGGCCCTGTGCTGCCTGGGACGGTCGGTGACTAATCGTCCTGCTGCTGATCCTTGCTGATCCTAACTCACTGCCGACGGTCCGCCTTGACAGCAAGGGTCCCCTACCCTGACCCGCCCACTCATGACTGATCACGGGATGCCAATCCACGCCCCGCCTCACCAGCACGGGCCTGTCCAGGCTGATGCCCTTCTTCTCCAGCACAGGCACCACTTCATCCGCGTCCAGCCTCAGGCGGTCCTCTGGCGGCGCGGCGTGGCACAGCTCACGCGCCCACGACACGTGCACGGCGCCCAGCACGTGGCCGGAGAGGTAGACGTCGTGCGGGCGGCAGTCCAGCACGCTCCAGTCCTGCAGGCGTTGCGCCGTGATGCTCTCTGCTCCCTGGGCTGCAGACGGCTGCGGATGGGCTCCTCCAGAGTCACAGACGCTGCACAGCAAGCAGCAGTCACCTCTAGCTCATCCCTGCGGATGGCTGCGGCGTCCACAAACACCCGCCCGCCGCGTGTGGCCTGAGGACATGCCCGGCGTGGACGCGCCACTTGTTGCTGCTTGCTGCTGCATGCTGAGAAGGGCGGCCTACATCGTGTGTGGCCATGCAAGAGCATTGCAAAGCGAAGATGGTGCCTGTGAAGCGCCTGCGCCGCTTGGATCGGTTAGAAACGTCCGACCACGACGCGTTCGTGCGTGGGGCCCAATGGGAAAGGTTGGATGATGTTCAGGCGCCTCTGCGGCAGTATGGCAGCCTACTGCCGCCCCTCCCCGCCGCTTGCTCACCTCCAAGCAGGTGGAGGCCGGACTCGATCCCACGCCACCCACAACAAGCCACCGCTGCAGGGCGTGCTGCGCCTGTGGAGCGAGCTGCTTCGCGCGCAGCCAATGGCGGCCTCTTCATCGACCACGGAGCTCGCAGCAGCAGACGCTCCGCGCTGGGCAGAGGCTGAAGCGCTCATCAAGGACCAGCTGCGGGCCTTCCAAGGCCACGTGGACGGAGCGCTGCTGCCTGAGCAGGTTGGGAGGTGCACGAGTTCACAAGGAGGGGGGCGGGGGGACGCACTGCCGCGCGATGCCGAGTGATGCCGCGCCGTGGAGATGCGTGCAGGTGCACCAGAGCTTGATGCAGTTCTACAGCGGGCTGGATTCGGCGAAACGCCCGGCGTTCCTGCTGCTGATGGCGCAGCAGCTCTCCGTAAAAGGTGGGGCGTCGCCATATGCACCTGCGCTGCGCCATGCTGTGCCCGTCCTCACACCCTGCCCAGCGCATCGGCAACCACACATGTTGCCGACGCAGAGGAGGACGTCAACGGCGCCATCCGCAATTGGCAGCAAGTGCTGGCGCGCACCGCAGCCGACAGCGCAGGAGCCGCCGCAAGCGGCAGCAGCAGCGACGCGCTGCTGAGGGCGGCGGAGCGCCTGCGGGTGGCTTCCCAGCCGCTGTACAGCCAGCTGTTGGGGCCCATCAGCAGGGAGCCCGATGGTGCGTGTGGCTGTGGCAGGTTCCAGGTTTGGGTGCGCGGCACGGGGCAGCTGGGTAGCTGCGCCTTTCTTGCTGGGTAGCTGTTATGTTGCAGCTCCAAGCATGTTGCTATGTGGGGCGTGGCTTGGCTCCCGATGGGATCCACGCGTCGCCCGCGTGGTGGCCCACGGTGGTGGGTGGGACGTGTGTGGTTTCTTGCATCTGGTTTGTCGGCTCAAGGGGCGTATCAGACGTCCCGCAGCGCAAAGGCGAAAGAGCAAGTTCTTGAACTCTTGATGTGTGCACGTGCGCGCAGGCATCCCGTTCCTGGTCACACTCCGGTCGCACGTGCGCGCTGCACTCAGCCAGCAGCCGTCCTTCAGCGCCCCGCTGCGTGCCCTGGACGACCAGCTCAAGTGCGTGAGTGCCCCCCGAGCAGTGCGTTTGCTCATGGAGCACGGGGGCTTTGGGTGAGGGTTAGGGTTGGGGCTGCGTGCCCCCCATGCTGACGTCATGACCTGTCCCAACGTTGCATTCGATGATTGGCCCTGAAAGAGAAAGGAGCATGCGGTGAATGCTTGCCCAACAAAGCGCCCCTGTTGCCCGCACAGGCAGGCCCTGTCTAGTTGGTTCACACCCGGGCTGCTGGAGTGCCGCATGCTCACGTGGGACAGCACGCCCGGCGTACTGCTGGGCAAGCTGCAGCAGTACGAGGCGGTACACGCCATCGAGGGCTTTGAGGACATGCGCAGGCGCATGGGCGCCGACAGGTGCGCCACGCGCGTGTGTGCCACTCATGTATCGGAGCAGGCAGAACGCTGTCTTCATGATGGTGGGAGATGGCTACGGTGCAGATCAATGAAGCATGCCTACACCCGTGACGTGCCAGCGCTGCTGCTGCTGCTGGCAAGTGCACACTAACGTCCATGCGGCATGCACGATGCTTGCGCTGCCGCAGGCGCGTGCACGCCTACTTCCACCCGTGCCTGCCGGGTGAGCCGTTGGTCATTTTGCACGCCGCTCTCATGGACCACGTGCCTGGCAACATGGACGAAGTGCTGGACTCGGACGTGGTGAGTGAGGCTGAGTGGTGAGCTAGGGCAAGGGACGGGTTACGGTCAGGGACAAGGCGGCCTGGCAACATGGATTAAGAGCTGGACTTGAATGCGGTGAGAGGGGGCGTGGTCACATGATTGAGTGGCGGTGGTGGCGGGAATAGGGATTAGGAGGAAGAGGAGGAGGAGGAGGAGGAGGAGGAGGAGGAGGAGGGGTGGAGCCACACTGCGTGCCAAGCCAACCGTGCTGTCCGTGCTGCCCTTTCTGCTGTGCATCGCCCATCACCTGCAGGGGCCCGCTGGGTGCGCCAGCAGCAACCTCACCCCCCTCGCCACCACCACCACCACCACCACCACAAGCAGCGTCACCAGGACAGGAACACCAGCTGTGCAAGCGGCATCACCTGGGGCGCCGTGTGGGGGGCCTACAGTGGCGGCGTTTTATTCCATCTCGTCCACGCAGCCCGGGCTGGCGGGTGTGGACCTGGGGCACTTTCTCATCATGCAGGTGGCCAAGAAGATACAGGTGCGCTTTGGGCAAGGCAATAGGGCTTGGTTCAGGAGCTCATCATACAGGTGCGCTTGGTTGGGGAAGGTTAGGGCTTGGTTCAGGTGCTCCTTTTGCAGCGGCTGGCAGGCGAAAACATGCTGCACATGGGAGCGGGCCATGAACCGAACAGCCGCCCCGGCTGAGGCACGCAACAACACCAACAACAATAACAACATCACTGGGTCAACCGCCTCCTGCTGCCAGCCCTTTGCCTGTGCGCCCTTACCCTGATGCTCCGCCCCGCAATATGCACCCCTACACTCATCTGCTTGCCAGAGATGGCCGCGCCACATGTTAAGCTCAACACACGCACCCCACCATGTGCAGGCGGAGCTCCCCTGCGTGCAGCAGCTCGTCACCCTCTCGCCCCTGCCAGGCTTCCGCTCCTGGCTCAAGTCCAAGCTAACCACCCTCGCTTTGGAGGAGCGCCACGCCGCGGCAGCCGGGGCCCCTCCCTCACCACCACCACCCTCACCTCCTCCCTCACCACCACCACCACCCTCCGCTGCTGCCGCCGCCGCCGCCACAGCGGCACGTGCCACTGGTGGTGGCAGCGGCCCTCAGGAGTGGGTCAGCGTGCGCCCCAACGCTTATGCAGGTGTGGAAAATGCATCCCTGACTTTGGCCTTGGGCCTTTGCTCTATTAGTGAAGCATGGGGCATTCGCTCTGACACATGCCCACGCGGCACCAAACCACGAGAGGCTCGTAGGCAAACACTCACTCACTCGCTTGCTCACGCACTGGCCCACCTGCAGCGCCACCGCTGGTGACAGCAGACGAAGCGGCGGCGGTGGCGGCAGCAGCTGAGCACGGCCTGCTAAGCGAGGAGGAGCTTAGGTCTCTTAGGGCACAGGAGGAGGAGGCGCATGGAGGGGCGGGGCCAGGGTATTCAGGGGTGGGGCGGGTGCTGGCGGTGCTGGAGGCGGGCAGGTGGTTGGCGCCACCAGCGGGGGCGGCGCAGGGAGCGGGGCTGGCTGCCCAGAGAAGCGGCATCGTGCATCCCGCAGTGCAGGTGCGTTATGTGTGTGTCGATATTTGCATCTGTTTGGGCGCCTCGGCAGGGCTGAAGCCCAACTACCGGGCGTACCAGATGTCTTGTAGCACACAGGCACCGAGCCAAAGACAAAAAGGCCTGATGCAGGAGCACGGGGCGTGTGTAGCTTGCAAACGGGGCTTCAGGCCGCATCTCAGCCAAGGGAGCAGCAGCGGTGCTGGGCCAGCTTGGGTGGGGCGCGAGGGGGCTTCAATGCTTCACTTTCCTCCTCTTGGTGTGGAGGTTGCCGGCAGGTGCAGCCCTGCCCCGCTTGCCTTTTGAGGCCGCCTCAGCGCCCGAAGAGAAGCGCTGCTCAAACACACGCAACTAGGCGTGGTGTTGCTGACTGAGAAGTGCTCCAACAGACGTAATCAGGCGTGGCGCTGGTTGCTGCCCTGGCCGCGCTGTGCAGGCGGCGCTACCTGTCCTCAGGCGAGTGCTGCTGAGGGCGGCGGCACGGTACCTGGTGCTGGAGCGCAGGTGCGCATGCTGGGCTAGGGTTGGGGCTAGAGTCAGTTGCTAGGGTGTGTCAACAGCTTCGGAGGCTTGGGGCCTTGGCTCAGGTGTGTGTGTGTGTCAAGCTTTACATCTGGTGGAGCCGGTTATGGCAAACAGACGGTCGCACAATTCGCAGACATGTCACAGACATGCGTCAATCCACAGCCCAGGAATTTCTAGCTGAAAATGTCCTTTGTGTGTGCTCGATCGACATCCATGCGTTTGCACGCGGCGTGGTGTAATGCAACGAAGCGAAACGAAGCACGCGGTGTGTGCCGCTCTGCAGGCGTAACCTGGCGCTGGACAGCGTGGCGCACTTCCACCTGCGCAACGGCGCGCAGCTGCTGCGCATCAACTACGGGTGCGTGCGTTGTCGTGTTGCACTGTTGAGGCTCTGTCTGGAGCACGGGTGTGTGTGTGTGTGCTTGCAAACGGGGCGGCCCAGCCGCGGTATCCAAAGCAGCACGGACCAGCAGCGAGGAAAGATCAGGGTGTGCCCACTTGTCCCAGCGCTGTGCGTACTACACTGTGTAGTACGCACTGTGCACGTACATGTGGGCTGGGCTGTATCACGTGGCCCAGCAATTGCTGACGAGCGGGTTTCACACTCATCGTACGTATGCCCTATATAGGGCGGACTGGCGGCCTGGCGGCATGGAGCGGTCCTACGGCGTCATGGTCAACTACCACTACGACCTGGCTGCAGCGTGAGTGCACGTCAGTTGGATGGGGTTAGGAGCGGGCTAGTGAGGGCAAGGCAGTGTGAGTGCGGCAGGACACGCCGCTGCTGCTGCAGGCTGCTTGTGGTCCATCATATGCCAAAGCCTCGCTGATGGTGCGCTGAACTCTGCGCCTCACTGCTTTTGGCTTGCAAGACATTCCGGTGTCCCAACCCAACCATCAAACCTCACGCTTGCCTCTGCGCCTCACTCTGCAGGCACGCCAACAACCAGGGCTATCTCATGGACTACAGCATCGAGACGTCCCCCTCGGTGCTCAAGCTGCTGCTGTGAGGCTGAGGCTGGGATGATTGCAGCGCTGCTGATGATGATGTGAGGCTGAGGCGGGGATGAGTGCAGCCTCAGTGGATAGCTGCTGTGAGGCTGGGATGAGTGCAGTCTCATTGGCCAGACCAACCTCGCGCTGTGACGCGCACAACGTTGCCGTGGGAATGGAAGAGAGAGAGAGGGAGAGGGAGAGAGAGACGCCCACTTCTTCTTGGTCCTGCAAGGGACGCTATTGACCTGGCCAGCGTGCTGGCGCGCTGTATGCTGTGCCATGCGGCAGTGCGGCCTGGACACATATGCATGCCTCTTACCGCCTCCCTGCCGGTCTTTGCTGAGCCTGGGAACGATGATGACATGCTGCTTGCCCATGTGCGTGACTTAAGCGCTGTGCTGCGCTGGCCGTTGCTGGCGCGTGCTTACTGAACCATTTGCAAATCCATCCGTCCGAAAACCAGAGAAACGGTGCGAATGCTTCGGGTCAGACAGGCTGGTGCAAGTCAGGGATGCTTGCAAGTCCGGGCCCTGTCACATGCCCCCGTGGCATGTGCAGGACACGCGCACGGCAGAGAGAGACACGGCATGATTATGTGTGCAGGACACGGGGGAGAGAATCGTTTCCATGCAGGGTGGCAGGAGGAGTAGGAAGGGTAATCTAGAGATTCAGAGTCAAGAGCCCACAGGGGTCTTCCACGCCCTGCCCAGAAGCAGTCCTACTGTCAGGCTGCCTGCTCCCCTGGGCAGCCTCGAGAAGCGCTGCACACGCGGCAGCGTAGGCTGCCCATGCAGGCGTCTGCCGTTGCACCCACGACGGAGCAGCACGGCCACACACATACGCACACCACAGCGCCGCGCCGTGGTTTCCGCGCCGCCCCCCACTGTGTTTGAGCAGTGAGAAGAGTCAGATTTTCTCCCTATCACCAGAAGCGGACATGAAAGCGCGCGGCGGACCTTGAACTCAAGTATGAGGCAAGCACGTGTCAGGTGTGTTTGGGGCTCTGGCTCGCAGACAGCCAGAGTTTGGGGAGGATCATTAAACCCCCACCAAGGTGCACAAGCTCATCTCATCTCGATACTGGCTAGTATGCTTTGCAACCCGCCATGCTGAATGCCCCACGCGGGCGCACACGCATCGGTTGGTCTTCGGCGCCTTCACGCGCCGGTATGCAGGCGGCACGCACACACACACATGCGCACATACACGCGCACGCGCGTGTGGCGCCTGCTTGCCGCAGGTGGGGCTGCACCCAATGCAACGTTCCACGCACGACTTCTCCCACAACATGACGGGCAGGCCATGGGGATGCGCTGCGGCCCAGCCCGAGCCCAGATTCTTCTCAAACGTGGTCTGAGAAGGCGACCACCTTGTTGCCTGGCCCTTCCCGCATGGACTTGCTGGTGGTGAACGGGGGAGGGGAGGGCGAGGCGTTGGTGCGGTCGACGGAGGGCTGTGTCAGCGGCGCGGGTTCCGCCAAGTCCTTCCAGTACCTGTGAGCAGGAGCGGGGGCAGGCAGCACGTGCGTGGAGTTGTCGTTTGGAGCGCGGGGTCCATCCTAGGAGGCGTGAGGTGTGAGCAGGGGCAGGGGCAGGCAGCATGCATAGAGTTGTTGTGTGGAGCGCAGGGTCCATCCTAGGAGGAGGCGTGAGGTGCCCGTGCACACCTTGTGGTGGCATGTGTTCGAGGTGAGGCAGTGCTCGGCTCTTGCGCATTACACGAGTGTGCACCACACGTCTGTGCACAATTGTGCAGCACACGACGCGGGGTGAACTGGCCACTCACTGGTAGTTCTCCTCCAGGCTCTCGAGCAGTGGCAGAGTGGAGGGGAAGACACTGGTAAAGGTGCGGAACAGGGGACGGCCCACAAAGTCCAGGAAGCCAATCTGTGCGCCAACAATCAGGACAGGAGCAAAGGCAGGCGCAGGGTTAGAGTTCGAAAGCGTGCTAACCCAGAACGTGCTGTGTCACGCTGTGACGAGGCTATGCAAGAAGACATATTATGCAAAGGCTGGTGTGCTGGCAGCAGCTGGGAATGGCGGGAGGTGGCAAAGTGGGGCAAGGGCTCCACTGTGACGCACCTGTGACTTGGTGACGCCAGGCTTGTTGCGGTCGAACAGCGGGCTGATGACGAGCCCCTTCTCGCGCTCCTTGTCGCCTTGCTTAAAGAACTCCTCCTCCAGGCGCCCCACCCAGCCCTTGTGCACTTCGAGCTCCTCGGCCAGGTGTCCAAGGTCCGCCACCTTGAGAGCCACCTGCAGGGCACAGCACGCATGGCACAGCGCAGCACAGCATGCTCAGCGCGCCGCAGCGTCCAAGGTCCACCACCGTGAGAGCCACCTGCACCGCCACTCGGCAGCAGCAGCAGCAGGCAGTAGTATGTTGCGTGGACATGTGCAGCAGCCTTCATTGTGTGTGGACACGCTTGGACGTACCGTCGCAGTGCCTGCCCAGGAAGGGGTGCAGGCAGGGTGTGCGCTTGTGCGCTGTTACGTGCTTTTGTGCGCTGCTGTGGCCCGCCAGGTTGCCCCCTCACCTGTAGGCTGAGTAACCGCTTTCACCTGTAGGCTGAGTAACCGCTCTCACAACCGCTCTCACCTGTAGGCTGAGTAACCGCTCCGTCTCATCCAGGGGCGCGTGCGAGGGTGGCCCGAACGAGTTGCCGCTGACGCCCAGCGGCGCCGCCGCCACCTGAGAGCTCTTGAACGACCCAAGCATCTTCATGCTGAGCGCGCTGCGCCGCACGCTGGGGGACCGTAGCGAGGGCTTGAGCGTGGAGGGCACCCTGCGCGTTGCCACAGCAGGCAACCGTGAAGTTCACGCGTGAGTGCTAATCAGTGCTGTAGGGCCTGCGTGCCTCTTGTGCAGGCACAGCGTGCTGCAGTGCTGCACGCGACAGAGCAGAGCGCGCAACCCTAGGCCAAACCCCAGGCACTCACGCTTGCTGCTCAGCCGCCTCGATAGTTGACTTGTGCACGCTCTTGAACTGGGAGGTGATGGTGATGTGCTGCTTCATGTCGGTGCCCAAAACCAGCTCAATCACCGTCTGCGCGTGCACACCAAGGCACCACCGCACAATGGACACTCACTCATCTGTAGATGCCCCTGTAAGCATGCTGGCACCACAGCTCGCGATTACTTGACGCACAGGGGTCATCTGGTCGCATTGCCAGATGTGAGGCTCAGCACGGATGCCAAGAAACGCACCTTTCTCAGCGTATCGCGCATGTCCCGCGGGAAGTGCTGGATGAAGTTGTGCGCCGGGTGCTTGAGCAAGGAGTACATGGCGGCCAAGTGGTGGTTCTCCATGGGCGACCGGTCGTTGTACCGCATCGCAAGCATGCTCTCCGTGTTGATCAGGTAGTCGTTGGTCAACCCTGCACGGTGGTGGTGCGGGAGGGCACAAGGCCATCGCAGTGCGTGAAGAACGGCTGTAGTCAGGAACTTCAGCCTCGGACTGATGCAAAATGCCTGCACCAGGAGGAGCCACACACAAGCCACACACCTTCGTGCTCAACGTCGTGCGCGGCGGCGGCAATGATGCACGCCAGATGCCTGACGGGGTCCACGTAAGCATGCGTGAAGCCGCCCTTGGTGAGGATGATGTGGAAGGTCTGCAGCACGTCGGCCGCGTGCGTGCGGCAATGGTACGGGTTGTCCATGTAGGAGCTCTCTAGCGCTTGCAGGAACCGCGCCACCTTGACGGGTTTGAGCCCCAGCGTCTTGATCAGGCCCGTGCGGTGCAGGATGAAGTACGAGAGCACGCTGAGCGGTCGGCCGCGTGACGCCTCGTCGAGCGCGAACGCGTTGAAGGTCCAGCTGCTGTATGCTTGCTCGAGTAGATGGTTCAGCTGCGTGTGCGATGTGAGACAGGAGCGGAGCAAAGCGTGTGGTGAGGTGCGATGCGTTTGCCGGATTGAGGAGAGGGCGGCGCTGCTGCCGCAAAGTGCGGCTGGACCGCGCGCGCAAGACGCACCTCTTCGACCACCACGGGCGCGATCGAGTGCTGCTCCGACGGCGTCAGGTTGTAGTTGTTCCCCGAACTCGGCCGGCTCATCGAAGGCAGCTCGTGCACCGTCGCCTGCGGGCTGAACGCGAGCGGCCCCGCGCCGACCTGCGGGTCGTCGCGTTTCCCGCCGCCGAACGTGAGCAGGTTGGATAGTCGCCGCACGCTCGCCTTGAGCGCGCTTTCCTGTATGACCGGCGGCGAGCTATTGTCCGCTGCCAGCAGCGTGTCGAGCAGCTGCGAGTGGCTCGAGTTCTGCCGGTCCAGCGGCGCGGCCACTGCCTGTAGTTGCGGGGCGGACGCTACCCCGTTGTGCGATATGGTCATGCCGCCGATTAACCCCGCGTCACCCATGCCGTTGTGCCATATGCTGCTCGCCCGCCGCCGCGTGTTCTCTTGCGGCGTGCGCAGCAGCGTCGCCAGCACCGCCTGGAGGTCCGACGACACGCCCTCGACTCCCAGGCCCGACGAGTTGCCGTGGCTGAGCGTCGGGCGGTCGTTGTCGTTCAGCACGGAAGGCGTGCGGACGAGCGCCGGTCCGTCGCGGTTGCCGCTGCTGAAGGGCATGGCGGCGTCCTTGCCGCCCTTGCCGACCAGCGCGTAAAGTGCGTCCGCCACCTCGTCCTGCAAGCACCAGCAATGTACACGCGCGCGAGGGTTCGTCAGTTCAGACAAGTTCGCAGCCGGCTTAGCCCGGGCCGGATTAATAAGGGTTAGCAGTGTGGGTCGCTTGCGAGTTAGAGAGACGAGTCAGCACGAGTGCGCAGCGTGCGGCGGCAGCGACGAGGGGGGCGCGACTCACGTCGAGGTCGGCCGCCTTGAGTTGCTCGTTGAAGTCGGTGGGACGGTAAATGTCCTGCAGCGACAGCAGCGTGGCCCGCAGCTGCACCACGGTGGTCGAGTCGGGCAGCCGGCCGTTGAGGCAGTCCGAAAGGAGGTCCAGCAGGACCTGCGCACGCAGCAGAGTGCACAGAAGAGCTTGATAACTCGTGTGGTCTGGGCCCAACCAGTCAACCGGTCAGGCTCACACAAACAGACGGACCACCAGGGTGGGGCAGCCACAAGGTGCAGGCGCAGCAGCACTCCTTCTCCGCACCTCGGCCGGAGTGTTGATGCTGAATTCATCCACCGCCATGTTGCCCATGCTCGACTGGCGCAGCTTGGCCACCATGTGCGGCGGCACCAGGCTGTACAGCAGCAACTCCTGCTGGGCCCTGCAGAAGCGGGGAAACAACGCGCGGCGACCATGGCAGTGATAGGGTTGGGGATTGGACTACGGTGGGGTAACGCATCTGACAATTCTGTATCGCCCGCGCCCACTACTTAGCTACTTAATCTGCCAAGCGGCGGAGTCGAGTGCCGAGCTCCGCCCACACGCAAGCACCTGCTCGCGCCACTGCTCGCTCCGTGGCCAAGCCATGATCGCTCACCTGCCCAGCATGAAGAAGAAGACAATGAGCGCCAGGCAGCAGCTGATGACCACCACCACGGCGTAGCACGGCGTCACCCACGACAGCGTCCACCCGTTGACGGGCTGGACGGCCAGCATCCACTGCGGGAATGGGCAGGAAGCATAGAACCACAGACGGTCAGTGAATGTGGTGGCGCTGACGACCTGTCCACTGCGCTGGCCACACAGCGTCCCACTCCCTCCGACGTTCCCTTCCTCCCTTTCCTTCCGTGGAAAGCTGCCAGCCTGCACATCTGCAGAGCTCCGCCTTCCTGCCTTCCCGTTTCTCCCAATTCTTGACTCCACGCCAACCTGTGCACGGGCCCACATGCCCACCTGTGCAGCAGGCGAGCCGACTGAGTACACGCCGACATTGATGGACGCCGCCATGGGCCCACTCAGGCTGTCTACAGACTTGGCAAGCACCGCCAGGCCGTTCCATCCAGTCGCTGCGCCCGGCGAGCTGACTGAAGTGAGCAGCTGGTAGTCATAACCAGCGTCCCTGTGGTTGAATCATTGAGCGCACAGCAAACAAAGCTCGCTGTGCATAGCTGGAGGGCTGACGTGCACTCAGGAATTGGCTGACACCGTTATGAGCGTGGCTGTACCTGCAACCACCGCAAGCTTGGCTTGGCTGCCACCCACGCCACCCAGCAGTATGGCCTGGCTCACCTGACTGCCTGTAGCTGCTGCCCGATGAGAGCCTCCAGCGTCGTGACGGCCATCACCAGCCCCCAGAACTGCAACCATTACCGCACAGGATCGCACACACAGCAGCGCAAGTGAGCAGCAGCATCGTGAGCCCCGCCTTTGTTCCTGGCAAGGCTTGCCAGCACTGGTGCGAAGCTCGCGCACGTGCCTTTCCTCCCGCCATTGGCCCTCCCACGGCTGCGACAGCACACAACTGCGCCACCTCTCGGCCCCTCCCGCCCACGGCACCACCCACCCACTCCATGCCCACCTTTGTCTGCGTGGCGGACTGGTAGCAGAGGGTGGCTGGGCAGTTGGCGGGTGGGCTGGTGACCCACGCGGGCTGGCTAAAGCTGTCTGAGGCCGGCACTCCCGACAGGAAGACCGGGCGCATGGCCACGAGGCTCTGGGTGGCTGATGACATGAGGGTGACGGGCCCCACGAGGATGAGCCTGTTGGCGGCCATGGCTAAGAGTGTAGCCTGCACAGGCACAGGCACAGACACCACAAGTGCGAGCGGCAGGAGCATTCGTTGGCACTCCCAGCATCGTATTACGCAATCGCATGCACGTCAAGTGTGTGAAGAGAGGGCTGACATTTTCACTGTGGTGGCAAGCCAAGTGGGCAAACCACGTATCATGCAGCCCCCGCAAAGCAAGGGTCATGCGACACGTGGAATGGCCAGCGGCAAGCGGCAGGCACACGCACGCACGTTTGCGACGCTGGACGACGAGGCCAGGTAGTCGACCCCGAGGCTGTTGGCTGCGGTGGCCGAGGTGGAGGGCTCCGCTGCCGTCACCACTCCCTGTGGCGCCAGCTGCAGTGTGGTGCTGGCCAGGTTCGGGCTCATCTGCACCCACACGGCACATTAAACACCAGGCCACACATCAAGCCCAACGCTGAGCTGGCCCCCCCAACATCAAAGTGAGTACAGCCACCCTCGCCGGCCGTGTGGTTAACCGCCGCGCTGCCCCAACCGCTCACTTCGCTGAGCAGGGCACGGGCAGTTGCCGGGAAGAGCTGCGCCAGGGAGGTGTAGTTGAGCCCAGCGCCTGCTGACACGTAGCCTGCTGCTCCAGTAGCTAAGTGTGCCAATGTGTCGAGGTTGCGCATGAGGAGGCTCGCAGTGTCGGCCGCCGCTGCGCGTGCACGAGGCGGTGCACGCACGCATCACGCTCGGGCACGCACATTGGCCGCGTGGCCCCGTGCCTAGCCTCAAGCGTTAGTTGCAGTGCCTTGCTGCTGCTCTGCGCACCTCCGCTGGCCGTGTGCTCCAAGTCTCGCCGCAAGTACAGCGAGACCTGCAGCACCAGGATGATGCCCGTGGCGATGCACACGCCCAGCAGCAGCAGCGGCACGGCGAGCACGGAGGGCCTCGCCCGCACCGTCCCCACGAGCTCCTGCGCGCGTTGCACGCGTGAGTTGACGCAAGTCTAAACCGTTCGAATGCATCCGCCGAGGCGTGGCGGAGTCGTGATCAAGGGCGCAGGCCCATTGAGGCGAGACGAATGGCAGCAGACTAATGCTCGCAGCGCCCACGCACATGGGTCGTCGGGCGCGGCTTGTGGCGACCGGACGAGGTCGCACTCGTCCGGCCCCTGCCCGAAGGCCTGTCTAGCGTAGCGTCACGCTCCATGAGGCAAGGCCTGTAGCTGTGCTGGTATGCTGCACATCCCGTGCGCGGCTGTGGGGTGCTCCTGGCTGCTCTTTCTGGTCTGCGTTCGGTGCTCTGACCACGAGTGTCGACGCTCGCGCGAGGAAGCAAGGAGCTGCGGCGGTGATGTTGGCCAACGCTGCTGCTCTCCCGCACGCTTGCTGCTCTTCCACTCTCCCGCACGCCGGTACGGCACCCCGATGCGGGTCTGCCTGTGGGAACGAGTGCTGCTGCGCCAGTGGGAGTGCGCTGCAATACTATTCCAAACCCATTTGCTCATCATGGATGCTGGAGGTTGCATTTGCGTTCCATCGCCAGTCATCGCGCACACAGGACGGTCCGTTCCAGCAGAGAAGTCTGATCGAGACAAAGTTCAAATGTGAAAGTCCTTGAATGCGCATGCAGGAGTCCAAGGCCCCAAACTCTCAGCGGGCGGGGGCCAGATGCGTATCCCCAAACGCAAGCGATTGTCACGGCGGGGCAAAGAGTCCTGGGAGCGGGGAGGTTGATGGGTGTGCCTGCAACGTGAAGTGATGAGGTGGCTCGCTAGCCTCCCGCCTACACCGCCCATATGTGCCCATGCCGTGTGCGGCAGCATGGTATGGAGGTGCAAGCGGGTGGCTAGCATGCCATGTAGAGGTGCTCACATGGTGCTCTCTCTGCCACAACACGCGAACGGCTCCACGCCACAACAAACGTTCCTCAAACTTGACCAACAAGAAGGGCCCCTCAAAGGCAAGCAGGGGGTGGTGGGCAAAGCCTCGTGTGTCCTGCTCACGCGTGTCTAGAGGCGTGCTGTTCCTTCCCGCTAGGAGCCACACAGGCAGCAAGCAGCGCGCGTGAAAGGACAAGTGCAGCGCCGCGCTCATGGCGGCGTGCGTGCGCTGGAAGGACGCACGTGGGGCTGCTGTGGGCTTTGCCCAACAAACCATCAAATCGCAAAGCTTGCTGGCTCACACTCTCACTGGTTCACTCTCACTCTCACTCTGTTCTCTCACACTATCTTCGCCCATTCCTCAGACATCCTCAGCGTTCACGTTGTCCTTGAAGGGCATCACCTGGTCGCCTCCAGGCGCCTGCGCCTGCGGTGCCTGCTGGAAGAACGACCGGCCAAAGCCGCTCCTCCCAGCAGGCTGCGCCGGTGGTGCCGGCACCGGTGCCAGCGGCGGTGGCGGTGGCAGGCTAGCCGCTGCCGCTGCCGCGTCTGGGGCGGCCACCTCACCGAACGCCGCCCGCGCCTGCGGCTGCGGTTGCTGCTGCTTGTTGGCGCGGGTGCGGGCCAAGTACTTCTCAATCGCGTCGTCAGCGTCCTCCTCGTCGTCCGCCGCCTTGCCGCGGCCGCGCACGCTGCGCCCGGCAGGCTGCGCGATGGCCGCGCCACGGCGCGGGCCGCCAGTGGGCGCGCCGGCGCGCGGCGGCGACGTGTCGGCTGTAGCGGCGCGGGGTGCCGACGTGCGGCCTGCGCCCGCTGCACGGGGCGCAACGGGCGCGTCCGTAGCAGCGGCAGAAGCAGCAGCAGCAGCGTCGCCCTCGAGAGCTGTGGCTGGGCGGCCGCGTGCGCCGGGCTTGGCTGGAATGGCGGCGGGCGCGGCGGCCTTGCGGCTTGGCCGGGGGCCGGTGCCAGCCGTTGCCTTGCCCGTGCTTGTTGCTGCAGCACCCGGCTGGGTGGAAGCGCCGGCTTCGGCAGCAGCAGCGGAGGCTGCGGCACCGCCACGGCGGCGGCGGGCCGCGGGGGCCATAGCGCCTGGCAGCACGATCACCTGCTCCTCCTCCTCGGATGAAACTGGCTCGTCTGCCGGCTTGGCCGATGGCTTCGTTGGCGCCGCTGGCGCTGAACTGCCGACCTCGCTCTCCACCTCCTCCTCCTCAAACGGCTCCTCGTCGTCGGCCGGCGCGTCGGCTGGCTGCTGCGTCTTGCGTCCGGGGCGGGGCCCGGCCTTTCCGGCCATGATCGCGGCGGCCCGGACGCGGGCCTCCTCCTTGCTGCGCTGGGCCTCCTCCTTCTCTGCTGCAGCGGCAGCGGCGGCGGCGGCGGCGGGCGGCTTGAGAGCGTCGAGACGCGCCGTGGGCGAGTCCGCGTGCGCCTCGCCAGCTGCCTTTGCCGGTGGTGGTGGCACCTCGACTGCCAGGCCGGGCGGGGCGCGGGGCGATGCGGCGCGGGGGCTGCTTGCCCACGCGCCGCCGGCGCCGGCAGCGGCGGAGGGAGACGCGATTGCGCTGCGTGGCGTGCTGGCGCGAGAGCCCCTCGCCACGCTTGGCGGTGCCAGGGATTGGAGGACCTTGTCGTCCTCGTCCATTGCTGCAATCTCCGCTTGGTAAGCCGCCTCCTGCTCGGCTTCGTCCGCCTCCAGGCCGGCAAGCTGCGCGCGCACGGCGGAAATGCCGGGCTCGGTCGGCGCGCGCTCCTGTTGCTCCATCGCCTGCTGCTTGCTCTGCTTCTCCTTCTCCTTCTCCGCCGCGGACTTCTCGTCGTCCTTCTTGGCAGCCGCTGCTGCTGCTGCTGCTGCTGCGGCGGCGGCGGCGGCGGCGGCGGCGGCAATGGCAGCGGTGTCTGTGCCACTGTCAGCCTCCTCCTCATCAGCGGGTGGCTCGGGTGAGGGTGCGGCGGGCGGCGCCAGCACAGCCTGCGGCAGCGGCTCATCAACGGGGACCAGTGATGCCACGCGCGGCGACGGCGCAACCAGCTCCTCATCCGCTCCAACCGCGAACGGCAGCGCTGCTGCGGCCGCTGCTGCCGCTGCTGCTGCTGCTGCGGCGGCGGTGGTGGCCGGGGCCTGCGAAGGCTCCTCGGCCACGCTGAGCAGGCTGGCTTCGCCGCGGGTGGGCACTTCGAGGTCTGCTGCGTTGTAGTGGGAGAAGGTGGAGGCCTCGCCGGCGACGTTGGAGGGCTTGAGGATGTTGGACGGCTCGGGGTCCATGGGCGCTGCTGCTGCTGCGGCGGCGGCGGCAGCTGCTGCGGCGGTGATGGGCAGGGTGTCGGCGTTTTCGACCATGTTGGGCAGGGTGGCGGCGGAGGGCTCCTCAGGTGCGGGGAGTGGCGAGGGCTCTTCAGCAGCGGCGGTGGTGGTGTCGGGGACGGCGGGAGGTTGTGGGGAGTCGAAGGAGGGTGGGGCAGGGGCCACCTTGTTGAGTGAGCCGCTGCGGCGGGATCCGAGGGAGGACGATCGGCTGGTGGAGCGTGCGACGGGTGGTGGTGGCGTGGGGGACTGGCTGGCAGCGTGGGCGGCGTTGGCGGCGGCGATGGCGGCCATGGGGAGGGCTAGGCTGCGCGCGCGGGCACTGGCGGTGCTGGGCGTGGGCGAGGCGCGCTCGTCACCGGGCATGGGCAGCCTGCGGTTAGGGTTTAGTCAGGGCTTGAAGGCACGTGTCACCTGCTTTGTATCTACAGTGCACGCTGCCAGGCAGGCACGCCTGGGGCTGGAACCAGTCACTACTGAGAGGCACGGTAGAAGCGGTGTGCTTACGTGGACTGTGCGCGTGGGCTGGAGCCTTGACGCGCCATGAGTGCCCTCCCTGCCACGGCGGCGGTCGCCGACATGGCCTCAGGGTTTGGCGCCGGCGCCATGGGCAGCCAGGGCGCCGCGGCCATGACTGGGTCCTCGGGCGCGCCTGGGTGCGTGTGGTTGCCGTCATCGTCGTGCAGCGCCAGGTCGCGCTGGTGTGACGAGCCGGCGGTGGTGGTGGCGGGGACGTCCTGGCTGCCCTGGCGGACAGCGGGAGTGCCGGGGAGGGAGAGCTCCTTGTGGGGGCGCATGGTGTGCGGGACGAACCTGCAAGAGCAGAGCAGAGCGCCACGGGAACATTAGTTTCAGGCCACCTCACCTCACTCTCGCTCCCACCCTGGTTGGTCTGAGGCAAAGCTCCTAGCCAAAAGCAGAAGGAAGAAGAGCCCACGCACGCTCACCTGTAGCGCAGGATGCTTGCGATCATGGCCTTGGTGCTGGCCAGGTTGCCCTCCAAGTCCGCCTCCAGCGACCGCATCTCCCTGCCCAGCCGCATCGCGTGCGACGTCAGCACCTGCACCAGCGCCGTCGGGCTGCGGGACAGCTGCCCGGGGCGCGGCGTCGGCGCGTCCCTCGTCGCCTGCCCTCCCGCTGCACCACCCTCAGCACCAGGCGCCATCATCCCGTCTGCGGCTGCTCCGGGCTGAGGTGCCATGGCGTACATCGGCACGACAGGTACCAGCATGTTGCCGTCGGGTGAAGGCAGCGGCATGCCGTTGCTGTCCACCGCCATCGCGCCAGGGTATCCCATCGGCATTGGGTACATGCCGAAAGAACCGGACGGCGGCAGGTGCTGCGGGTGGGGTGGTGGTGGAGGAGGTGGGCCTGTGGCGGCGGGCGGCGGCGGCGGAGGAGGGGCGGAGCCGTGGAGGACCAGGGCACCGCCGGGTCCACCTTGGATCTGCCGGCGACGTTGTGGGCGGGCGGGGCGCGGAGCGAGGCCCGGTGCGTCCTCTGCGCCGCCGTGCGCTGCGGCCCACAGGGCTTGTGCGAGCTGCTCGCCCTCGGTGAGAGGTGCGTCATCGCCGTCGTCGTCGTGGTCACCAGCGGGGTGAGACATGGAGGGGGGGAGCATGCCTGGGGGGGCGGCGGCGGTGCTGCGGGGGACGCGGCGTTGGGGCCGGCGGATGGCGGCGGCACCGCCGGCGGAGGGGAGAGGCACCTGCGCGAGTTGCGGCACATTTGTTTCGTGCGCAACATTGGTAAGTGTGCAAAGGGTGGTGCTTGAGGAGAGGTGGTGCGCTTGCGAGGAGAGAGAGGCGCTGGAAACACCTGGAAGAGAGCGAGTCATCCTCACCTGTGATGCGAACTGAGCGGCGAACATGGCCGCCATCAGGTCCTGGTCCTCCCCAGCCACCTGGGGTCCCACAATGTTGTGCACAGCCCCTCCCACGTTGCGCAGCGCTGACTGGATCACGCTCTGCAGCGCAGCCTCGTCCGCGCCCATCGAGATGCCCTGGCCCTTGGCCATGGCGAGGATCTGCTGCGCGTTGGGTCCGAGGATCATGCTCGAGTCCATCTGCGCGGCCTTGCCGCCGGGTGGCGGGATGGCGCCGGCTGGCGGCGCGTAGCGCGAGCGGCGCGGTGGTGGCGCGGGCGCGGCCTGGCCGTTCTTGCCGAACGAGCCTTGGCGGCCGGGCTTGAGGTCGCCGATGCGCATGCCGGTGGCGAGCATGAATGAGCTGTCGGAGGAGCGAGAGGCGGAGCTGCGGTCGTCGGACGAGCCACCGCTCTGCAGCCGCTGGCGCACCTGCGCGCGAATGGGCCACCGCATGCGGCAACACGCTTGCGACACCACCTTCGACGACGTGCGCGCAGAGGAAAGGACGCCCACCGAAGCCAGTGTGCTCGAGCGTGCACAGCGAAACGCTTACCTGCGCCATGAGCTGATCGAGCGTGGTTGGCGGCGGCCTGACAGCGCTCACGCCGAAGCGCTTGACCAGCTGCCGCGACAGCATGCCCGCCACGTCCGCTCCGTCATCCGGCGCGAGGTCCACCAAGCGACTGCTCAGCAGCGCAGCCTTACGCAGCGCCCTGGCTCCCATCGTCTCCTGGCTGTCCGGCGTGCCTGGAACATCCGCGGTGTTGTCGCGGGCGCCAGTAGGGCTGTTGGCGCCGCGTGCGCGGTCGCGCAGCGAGCCGTTCGCGCTGCCGAGGCGAACGCCGGCCGGGGGCTGCGGCGCGACGCCAGTGGCCGAGCCGCGGAAGGGTAGCAGCATGCGGAGGCGACCACGGGTGCCGCTCATGGACTCGAGCGCGTTGCGCATGGCGTTGGCGACGGACCACTTTGGTCGCTCGGCGCGGTTCTTGGCGCGCTCCTGGACGAGCAGGCGGTGCGCCGCGGCCTCCCTGCGGTGTTCAAGCAAAAGCACGCAAGGGTATCGATACGCTGGCTGTAGTATGCTCGCGGTAAGGAGCGCATCTGGTGGGAAAGCGGAACAGCCGCAACCGCGCAAAGTGAGCACGAACTCGTGGGGAGCTTAAGATGGCAGTCGACTCACCTTGATGGGAAGTCGCAGAAGTAGGTGTCGAACTCGGCGGCGAGCTTCTTGAAGTTGAACTGCGCATTGTAGACGCGGTCCTCGGGCAAGTCGAGTTCGAGCACGCGCTGCGCGCGGCTGCCGCGGGCGGCGCGGCGGTGCCGCTGGTCGAACTGCGCCGCCGTCGTGCTGCGGACCACCGCCGCATACACCTGTGCAAAGCGCACACCACGGCAAGCGAGTTCGCAGCGACTGTTATTGATTGCCGTGCGGCAACACACCGAGTACCCGGGTCAAGGACCTTTTCTCACCTGGTGGAACCACCAGCTGTGCGGCATGGGCGGCAGCAGCAGCCAGTCCATCATCTTGTCCATTTGCTTGTTGGTCGGCTGCTGCGCCCAGAAGTGCTGCGCCGACCACCTCGCGCGGTCCCGCAGGTCCGCCACCACGCCGGGCGTGTGCTCGTGCGCGCGGCGCAGCAGCCGCAGCGGGTAGAGCATCATCGCGACGACGAACATGAAGAGCACGTACATGAGGAAGAGCGGGAGCACCAGGAAGATGATCTCGCCCAGCGCAGTCTCGGCCGGGTGCAGGTAGACGTTCTTCGGGAGGATGACGGGCAGGCCGGTGCTGTTGGCGCTGACCGTGTTGATGCCCGTAAACATGTACTGCATCAGGGTGGACATTGCCGAGCTCATGCTGCTCAGAGACTCGACCCTGCGGGTGCACAAGGACCACGACCATCGAACGTGCAAACAATGAATAATTAGCAATGTGCCAGGGTAGCCCGCCCCGCTAGCCGCGCCACAGGCATCTGTCCCACTGCTCCTGTCGGTGGCATTGCCTAAAGAGACGCCAGAGCGCGGCTGAGGCACCACTGTGCGCACCTTGAGCCGAAGATGACCACGCACAGCACGGCCAGCATGCAGATGAAGGTGACGAGCACCCCGATGAAGTGGCTAAAGTCCGCCAGGAAGTGCGCCAGCGTGCCGCTGATCACGGCCAGTCGGGGCTGGAACGCCGTCTTGTTGATCAGCCGCACCATGAGCATCAGCAGCACGATGCTCTGCAGCGTGCCGTACCACACCCACACGTTGTACATGTGGCTGTACGCGCCGTACATGTCGGTCACGGCACGCAGCTGCGACGTGTCGTCCCGCAGCACCCAACGGTACGGGGTGCCCGCGACCGGCATGGCTCCGGATGCGAGCGTGGCTGCGGCTGCACTGGCAGCCGCCATGCTGCTGGCAAGGCCGCCCACGGTGGAGGGGTCGGTCTGGTACGAGGTGGAGGCTACGGCTTGCTTGACGGTGGCGGCGTTGTAGCTGCTCTCGTCCTTGCGTAGCATGAACTCGTGGGCGGGTGCGTAGGCGTCTGCGCGTGCAGGGAGGGCGCGATGCACGTGACGCAAGTTTTTGAGGGAGCTGGCAGCCAGGTGGATGTTAGCGCCCTGGGCACAGGGCGGAGAGCGCGGGTGTGGAGCGTAAGGGTGTTAGGAGCGCAAACAAGCGATGGCACGCAGCCACACTGACACTGACCTGCGTCGTACACGTCAAAGCCCGACTGCACGGGCGCGTTGGGGCTGAGCACGAAGACGTAGTAGTAGAGCAGCACGAGCGCCGCCAGCATGAGGATGCCGATAATGGTCTCGTAGACGATCCAAAAGGGCGAGGTGCGCTCCTTGTAGTTCTTCTTGGCGCGCTGCTGACGCGCGTACAGCTCAGCTGCAGAGGAGCAAGCGCATGCAGCAGCGGCATCATGTAAACAGCAGCCGGCTGGCGCAGAGCGTAGTTGTGCACGGTCTCTGCAGCTCTGATGCACTGAGCCAACCACAGCGAGCACGCCAGGCGTGCCCTCTGCCTGCACTCTCAGGCGCTAGTGCGTGGCGCACCTGGCGTGAGGTGCACGGCGGGCTGGCTGTCAGCGTCCTTGATGCGCCTCTGCGCGGCAATGCTGCGCCACGTGTCGAGGCTGGCGCCCAGCACGTAGCCAATGGTGAAAACCACCATGATCCAGTCGGGGATGAAGAGCCAGTACTGCTTGGCCTCCACGTACCTGCACACGTGCGACGGTACACGGTGCGGCGGTACACACGAGGGTGTGCGTGTGTGTGTGTGTGTCGATATCTGCATCTGTTTGGGCGCCTTGGCTGGGCCGGAGCCCAACTACCAGGCGTGTGAAGCTCCG
>QAXK01000787.1:0-34242 GCA_004335735.1 Chlorella sp. KRBP
GTGGACTTGCCGGCACCGTTCTGCCCGAGCAGGCAGTGGACCTCGCCGGGCCGGACGTCGAGGTCGACCCCACCGAGCGCGACCACGCCGGGGAACCGCTTGACGATGGCCGTCATGCCGAGGAGCGCCGTGGCGTCGTTGCCGTGCATGGTCGGGACCGTAGACGCTCTTTTGTCTGGGCGTCAAGCAAAAGTTGTCCGATGAGCACGGAGTTACCTCGCCCGACGCCCGATACCGGTGTGGTTCACTACCGAAGTGACGACCTCGACCCGCACCGGCGGCGGGCTCGTCGCATCCTCCGGGGCCGGCGAGCTCCTCCAGCTGATGCTCGACGGGACCCCGCGCACTCGCGCCGAGCTGATCCGGCTCACCGGCCTGGCCCGCTCCACGGTCGGGGCGCGGGTCGAGGCCCTCCTCGCCGTCGGCCTGCTCGTGCCGTCCGGCGAGGCGGTGAGCACCGGCGGACGGCCCCCCGCCCAGCTGGCGTTCAACCCCGACGCCGGGGTCATCATCGGCATCGACCTCGGCGCCACCCACGCCCTCGTCGCGCTGACCGACCTCCGGGGACGCGTCCTCGCCGAGCAGGCGGTGACGATCGACGTCCAGGCCGGGCCGGCCCCCGTCCTCGACCGGGTCGTCGAGGTGGCCACCGTTCTCCTGGAGGCGGGTCGGCGCTCGCGGGCCGACGTGCTCGGCGTCGGGGTCGGGCTGCCCGGCCCGGTCGAGCACTCGACGGGACGCCCCGTCCTGCCGCCGATCATGCCGGGGTGGGACGGCTACGACGTGCCCGCCCACGTCTCGGCCTCGCTCGGCGGGCCCGTCCTCGTCGACAACGACGTCAACCTCATGGCCCTCGGCGAGCACGCGACGGTCTACCCCGACGTCGAGCAGCTGCTCTTCGTCAAGGTCGCGACCGGCATCGGCGCCGGCATCATCAGCGGCGGCCGGCTCCACCGCGGGGCGCAGGGCGCGGCCGGTGACCTCGGGCACGTCGCCGCCCAGAACGGCGGGGACACCCCCTGCACCTGCGGCAACCTCGGCTGCCTCGAGGCGGTCGCCAGCGGGCCGGCCATCACCCGGCGGCTGCGCGAGGCCGGTCTGCCCGTCCGGGACAGCGCCGACCTCGTCCGGCTCGCGAAGACCGGTGACCTCGAGGCGGTCGCCGCGCTGCGCGAGGCCGGCCGGGAGATCGGCCGTGTCCTCGCGACGTGCGTCTCGCTCCTCAACCCCTCGATCATCTGCGTCGGCGGCATCCTCGCCCAGGCCTCCGAGCAGCTGCTCGCCGGCATCCGCGAGGTCGTCTACGGGCGCTCGCTGCCCCTGGCCACCGGCGACCTGCAGATCGTCGCGTCCCGCACCGCCGGGCACGCGGGGGTCGTCGGCGCGGCGACCATGGTCATCCAGCAGGTGCTCTCGGTCGACCAGGTCGAGAGCCAGGTGGCCGCCGCCCTCGCCGGTTGACGAGGACGGCGACCCGAACGGCCGGGCTCACCCCAGCGGCGCGGTCCGCGGCGTGAGGCGGCTGCCGGCCGGCACCGGGAACGGGATGCCGAGCACGGCGAGCCGGCCCTTCACCTGGTTCTGCGCCTGGCAGTCGCTCGTGCACGTGGTCGGCGGGTTCGCGACCTCGGTCGAGTCCTCACCGGTGACGAAGCCCATCCGGCCGCCGCTCGCGACGTCCCAGACCGACATGCCGCCGCAGTGCCGCACGCTCGGGGTCACGGGCGTCGCCGTGGTGCAGGCGGACTGGGGGACCCGAGTGGCCACCTGCGCGCTGTCGCGAGCCACGAAGCGGGGCGACAGGTCGTTGACGATGTTGACACGCGGCGAGACCTGCACGCAGAACTGCCCGGGCGGGCCGGTGACGACGCTCGTGCAGCCGGAGCCGAGGAACTGCCCGGTGCGCTCGCGGAAGGTGGGGTTGTCGACGTAGAGGGGCGTCAGGCCCGGGGTGCTCGACTGCGCGAGGACGTGCGTGACGCGGGTGGCGGTGCCGTCGCCGCGCTGGGGCTCCATCTGGAAGATGCCGCCCTGCGCGCAGTCCTTGGCCTGGAGCTTCATCGAGAGCCCGGTTCCGCTGCGCTGCAGGGAGAGTCCGTCCTTGTCGAGCTCGACGGAGACCGCGCTCGTGAGGGCCAGCCCGCGGTGGTCCGGGACCTTGCTCGCGAACACCGGCGTGAACCGGCCCCCGGTGATGTCGAGCTCGTTGGCCGCACCCGTGAACGCCTGGTCGAGGACCGCGAAGTCGGCTGCCCGGACGTCGAACTGCGTGAACTTGCCGCGGACGGCGAACCGGGTCCCGAGGCGGTCGGCCGGGACCGTCGTGCGGACCCGGTCGGTGCCGGCGCGGGCGACCGTGGCCCCCGTGCTCAGGTTGACCAGACGGTAGCCGCCGCCGTCACAGCCCTTCGAGGAGGCGGCCTGGGCGGCGGGGGCGATCGTGGCGGTCGCCGCGAGCGAGGCGGCGACGACGAGCATCGTGAGACCGGTGGATCTGCGTGACATGGGGAAGTGCTCCGTCCTGAGGAGGTGACCGTTCCGGGGCGTGCGGACCCACCGTGGGGGCTCCGTACGGACACCGACAACTGCCCGATGGTCGTAGGACCCCCTCCGCATCACCGCAGGTCAGCGGGGTCCGCCGGGCGTCGCGCACTCCCTGCACCGGGATGCCCGGCCCTCCTGTCGGTGGACCGCCCTACCGTCGGTGCACCGGCCCGACCGGGGCCGCCCCCGAGGAGGCTCCGCCATGCACAGACCGCTCAACCCCCCGTCCGTCCCGCGCTCCCCCTTCTACTCCCAGGGCGTGGAGGTGCCGGCCGGGGGCCGCACGGTCCACGTCTCCGGCCAGGTCGGCATCGGCCCCGACGGCGCGCCCGCCGAGGGCATCGGCGCGCAGACCCGCCAGGCGGTCGCCAACGTCCACGCGGTCCTCGCCGAGGCCGGCCTCGGCCCCGACTCCGTCGTGTCCCAACGCATCTACCTCACCAGCGGGGAGTCCGTGCCGGGCTTCGTCGAGGCCGCGGCCGAGTTCCTCGGCGCTGACCCACCGGCGACGACGATGCTGCTCGTCGCCGGTCTCGCCGACCCCTCCCTGCTCGTCGAGATCGAGGCGGTCGCCGTCGCCCCGGCCTGACCGGCGCATGCGGACCCGCGCCATCGCGTGTCCCCGGCCCAGCCGTCTCACCTCGCCACCGGCGCTGCTGCTCGTCGTGATGCACCCGGCCGAGGCCCTGGCCGCCCTCGGCGTCGAGCCGGGCGGGTTCGCCCTCTACCTCGGCTCGTCGTTCGCCCCCAGCCACATCGGGATGCCCGCCCCCCTGGTCGACCAGCGACGCGCCCTCTGGGCGACGCGACGGCGCTCACCTCTCCCGGGTGGCCGACACCGACCGGGCGTGCTCGACGAGCACGTCGCCGGAGAGCTCGCGGCGCACGACGCTGCTCGCGACGTCGGCGAGGCGGAGCCCGTGGTCGCGCGCGTAGCGCCGCAGCACCCCGAAGGCGTCCTCCATCTCGAGGCCGCCGACGTGGGCGATGACGCCCTTGGCCTGTTCGAGCACCACGCGGCTGTCCAGGGCGTGCTGGAGCTGGGCGTTGACGGTGGTGAGGTCGGAGGCCGACTTCTCGTTGACGATGGCGACGCTGGCGACGTGGGCCAGGGCCTGCGCGAGGTCGAGGTCCTCGTCGTCGAGCGGGCCGGCCTCGGCCCCGAAGAGGCCGAGCGCGCCGAGGACGGTGTCGTGCAGCCGCATCGGCAAAGCATGCACCGACCGGAACCCCACGATCTTGGCGGCGGCCGCGAACTCCGGCCACCGGTCGGCCTCGGAGTCGAGGTCCACCGCCGTGACCGGCCGGCCGGAGCGGTAGGCGTCGAGGCACGGGCCCTCCTCACGCTGGAGCTGGAAGACCTCCAGGTGGCGGGTGCGCTCGGACGACGCCGCCACGAGGTGCAGCACCTGCCGGGGGTCGGCGAGCAGCAGTCCCGCAGAAGCGATGTCGAGCAGACCTGCGCAACTGGTCGTGAGCCCGGTGAGCAGGTCGACCATGTCGTAGCCCTCGACCAGCTCGTTGGACAGGTCCACGAAGGCGCGGATGATCTCGCGTTCTCTGGTCTCCATGGTCAGCGACCCCTCTCGTCGTCGTCGCGCCCGAGCACCAGCCTGCGCTCGATGATGTCCCACGCCACCTCACCGGCCGTGCGGCCCACCGCGATCGCGTGGGCCCGCAGCCGGACCAGCGCCTCGGCCGGGTCGACGTCGAGCTGGGCCACGAGCATCCCCGTCGCCTGGTACACCTCGACCCGGTCCAGGCCCTGCTGCGCGTGCCAGGCGTCCTCGTCGTCCGGGGTCGTGCCCGCCCCCACCTCGGCCGCGAGGTCGAGCAGGGGCAGCGCCGCCAGCTCGGCGGCCACGAGGGCGCCGGCCAGCTGGTCGACCCCCAGCGGGCCCGGGCCCTCCCGGAAGAGGTCCAGGGCCCCGACGCAGACCGAGGCGAGGACGACGGGCAGCGCGAAGACCGCCCGGATCCCGTCACCGAGGACGGCCTCGGAGAACACCGGCCAGCGGCTCTCGGAGGCGGCGTCGAGGTCGGGGGCCAGGACGACGGTGCCGCTGGCGGCGGCGTCGAGGCACGGTCCCTGTCCGTAGGTGAACTGGTACTCGTCGAGGCGACGGCTCGGCTCGCAGCTGGCCCCGAAGGTGCCGTGCGAGAAGCCGTCGTGGACCATCGAGATGGCCGCGCCGTCGACGTGGAGCAGGTCGACGCAGGCGGCACAGAGCGCGTTCGCGGCGGGCAGGCCCGACGAGGCGCCCGAGACGGCGGCTCCCAGCCCGGTCCTCATGATCTCCAGCGGTGTCGGCATGTGCCTCCGTCCTCCCGGCAACCTACCCGTCCCGGACCGCCTCGTGGGCCGGCCTGACCCGCGGCCCCGCCCCTCCCCTGTCGAGGAGCGGGACCGCGGGGGTTCGGTGGCTGCCCGCCGTGCCGCAGCGGCCTCAGGAGCCGTGGGCGCCCGGCAGGATCCGGGTCGTGGTGAGCTCCACGGCGACGTCGGCGAGCCTGCGGTTGCACACGCTGCTCGAGCGGGTGAGGAGCTCGAACGCGGCGTCCGGGCCGAGGTGGTGACGCTCCATGAGCATCCCCATCGCCTGCCCGATGACGCTGCGGGTCACGAGGGCGCGCTCGAGGTCGGCGACGGTCCGGGCGTCCCCGGCGCTGCGCCTCGCGACGAGCCCGCCGCGGCGCTGCGAGCACCCCGCGGCCACGGCGTCGGCTCCGGGTCGAGCGGTGTCCGGGACCGGCTCGTCGAAGGAGAGCCCGCGTTCGCGCAGGTCGACCAGGACCGCGTCCTTGCGCCGCAGCAGCGCCCGGAGGTCGGGGTCGGTGGGCGGGTGCCCACGTCCCCGGTCGAGCTGGCGCCGGCGCAGGGCCAGCTCGAGCTGGGAGAGCTCGACGACGAGCGCACCGATGGACGCCTCGGGGCCGGTCCGGGTGCGGGACTCCGGGCGGCCGTCGTCGGCCGATCGAGGCGATGGCGAGGGTGGTCCCCCGTGAGGCATGGCGTGCTCCTGCCCGTGGTGACGCGGGTCACCGGGTCCAGGGCGACGAACTGCCCTGACGCTATACCGCGGCGCTGACCTGCGCGAACACGACGTGCAGACGACTTCCGGAGACGGTTTGTCAGGACGAACCCAGGGGTAGGGCGAGGAGGTCCCGCCGCCCGGCCCCCGGGTGCGCCCGGCGGCGGTCCCGGCACGGTGAAGCGAAGGAGGGTGGCGGGTGACCGTCGTCGCATCGATCCCCGCAGGCCACGTCTACGTCCGCCACCTGTCGGCCCCGGACGGCGGAGGCCGCGTCGTCCGGCTCCCCGACCCCCCGGTGACGGGCTCACCCGGTCGGTGGTGGCCCCCGGTGATGCTCGACCCGTCGTGGGTGCGCGGGCACGCCGACGAGTTCGACGTCATGCACGTGCACTTCGGCTTCGACCACCTCGACCCGACCGCGCTGCAGGACGTCGTCGCGGCGCTGCGTGCCGCGGGCAAGCCGCTCGTCCTCACCGTCCACGACCTGCGCAACCCGCACCACGCCGACCGCACCCTCCACGACGCCCAGCTCGATGTCCTGCTCCCCGCCGCCGACGCCGTCATCACGCTGACCAGCGGTGCGGCAGAGGAGATCCGGCGCCGCTGGGGACGCGACGCACTCGTCCTCCCCCACCCCCACGTCGTCGACGAGGCCACGCTCCGACGGGCGCGCGAGCCGCACGACGGCTTCGTCGTCGGTGTCCACGTCAAGAGCCTCCGGGCCGGGATGGACCCCCTGCCGGTCATCCGCGAGCTCGTCGCGGCGCTGCCCTCGCTGCCCGGCACCTCCGTCCGCGTCGACGTGCACACCGACGTCATGGAGGGGGCGCGCGACGCGGAGGCACCCGGGCTGGTCCGCGAGCTGGCCGCGCTCGGCGCCGCAGGGCTCGTCGACCTCCGGGTGCACGACTACTTCAGCGACGACGAGCTGTGGGACTACCTCGGCTCGCTCGACGTCTCCGTCCTGCCCTACCGGTTCGGCACCCACTCGGGCTGGCTCGAGGCCTGCTACGACCTCGGGACGACCGTCCTGGCCCCGGACTGCGGCTACTACGCCGACCAGCAGCGGTGCGTCACGTACGCCACCCCGGGCTCGGACGGCGGCAGCTCGGCCGTCTCCCTCGCCGCCGCCGTCGCACGGGTCCACCGCGAGCGCCCCGCGTGGCGCGCCGACCCCGGCGAGCGCCGGACAGAGCGGTGGGCCCTCTCCTGCGCCCACGCGGACCTCTACGACGACGTCCGGGCAGGGCGGGCGGCATGCACGTCGTCCTGATCGCCTCGGCCCGCTTCCCCCTCGCCGAACCGTTCGCCGGGGGGCTGGAGTCCCTGACCTGGAACCTGTGCCGGGGGCTGCGCGAGCGGGACGTCGACGTCACGGTGTTCGCCGGTCCGGGCACCGACCCCCGGCTGGGGGCCCGGGAGCTGGCGACGCGTCCGCTCGCCCTGAGCGACGTCGCGCGGCAGGACGTGGCGATGCCGCCCGCGGGATGGCTCACGGAGCACCACGCCTACCTCCAGCTGATGCTCGAGCTGCAGCGTCGCGACGACGTCGACGTCGTCCACAACAACAGCCTCCACCACCTGCCGGTCGCGATGGCCGCCTCGGCGCGGGCGCCGATGGTCACGACGCTCCACACCCCGCCCACGCCGTGGCTCGAGCCGGCCGTCGCCATCGCGGACGACCCGCGCTCGCGCTACGTCGCCGTCAGCGAGCACACCCGCGGCGCGTGGCGGCACGCCGTGGAGGCCGAGGTGGTGCCCAACGGGGTCGACGTGCGCCGCTGGACCCCGGGCCCCGGGGGCGTGTCCCTGGCGTGGGTCGGCCGCCTCGTCCCCGAGAAGGCACCGCACCTGGCGATCGACGTCGCCCGCGCGGCGGGCCGGCCGCTACGGCTCGCCGGACCCGTCGGCGACCCCGAGTACGTGCGGACCATGGTCCTGCCCCGGCTCGGGGACGGCGTCGAGCTCCTCGGGCACCTCCAGACCGACGAGCTCGCCGTCCTCTTCGGGACGAGCGCCGCCACCCTCGTCACGCCGGTGTGGGACGAGCCCTACGGGCTGGTCGCCGCCGAGTCCCTCGCTTGTGGCACACCGGTCGCCGGCTTCGACCGCGGCGGGCTCCGCGAGTTCGTGGCGCCCGAGGTCGGTCGGCTGGTCACCGGAGGGGACGTGGCGGCCGCCGCGCGGGCGGTCGACGAGGCCGTGCGGCTCGACCGGGTCGCCTGCCGCGACCACGCCGTGCGCGCCTGCTCGGTCGAGCGGATGGTCGAGGACTACCTCCGGGTCTACGACGCGATGCTGCCCCTGCGCGGCGCGGCGTGATCGGGTACTACGTCCACCACCAGGGGCGCGGCCACCTGACGCGGCTGCAGGCGGTCGCCGCGCACCTCCGCACCCCTGTCGTCGGGCTCAGCACGCTCCCTCCGCCCCCGGGGTGGGAGGACCGGTGGGTGCGCCTGCCCGCGGACGACGAGCCGGCTCCGGGGCCCGGTGACGACGTCGACGCCCACGGGGTCCTGCACTGGGCACCGTTGCGGCACAGGGGTGTCAGCGAGCGAGCGGCGGCCGTCACTGCATGGGTGGCCGCTGCCCGCCCCCGGCTCGTCGTGACGGACGTGTCGGTCGAGGCGACCCTCCTCGCCCGGCTCTGCGGGGTGCCGGTCGTCGTCGTGGCCCTGCCCGGCGAGCGCACCGACCGCGCCCACCGCGCGGCGTACGACCTCGCCGACGGCCTCCTGGCCCCGTGGCCCGCCGGCACCCACGACGTCGGGTGGCCGGCAGCCCACCGGGCGAGGACCCGGTGCGTCGGCGGGCTCTCCCGGTTCGACGGTGCGGCGCGCCCCGAGCGGCCGGCCGACGGCGGGCCGCGCACCGTCCTCGTCGTCTGGGGCGGGGGCGGACGGGACACCGGTGACCGCGACCTCGCCGCGGCCCGCGCCGCGACACCCGGGTGGGACTGGACCGAGTGCAGCCCGGACGATCCCTCCCCGGACCTCTGGCACGACCTGTGCACCGCCGACGTCGTGGTCACGCACGCCGGCCAGAACGCGGTGGCCGACGTCGCCGCGGCCCGGGCCCCCGCCGTCCTCGTCGCGCAGCGCCGGCCCTTCGACGAGCAGGACGCGACGGTGCGCGCGGTCCGGGCCCTGGACGTGGCCGAGGGGGTCCTCGCCTGGCCCGCACCGCACGAGTGGCCGGGGCTGCTCGAGGGCGCCGTCCATCGCGGCGGGCAGGGATGGGCCCGGTGGAGCAGCGGGCACGGGGCCGAGGACGCCGCCTCGTGGCTCGACTCCCTCGCGGTGGGGACGACCGGGGCACCCACCGCCCCGGACGGGGCGTCCCGATGAGGGCCCGGCTCGCCCTCGTCACCGTCGTCCACGGGCGCCACGACCACCTCCGCGGGCTCCTCGCCGGGCTGCGGTCCCAGACCCGCGCGCCCGACCTCGTCGTCGTCGTCGCCATGGACGACCCCGACGTCCCCGGCATCGTCCGCGACGGGATGCCGGCCGACCGTGGGGTGCTCCACGCCGCCCTCCCCCGCCAGGACGGCAGGCTCCCGCTCGCCGCCGCACGCAACCTCGGGGTCGCCACCGCCGTCGCCGCGGGCGCCGAGCACCTCGTGCTGCTCGACGTCGACTGCGTCCCGTCCCCGGGGCTCGTGGAGCGCTACGGCGCCCTCCTGGCCGGCCTGGACCCGGACGCCGGGCCGACGGTCCTCTGCGGGGACGTCGCCTACGAGCTCGACCCGGCCGAGCCCCCCGGACCGCCCCGTCACCACCCCGCGCGGCCCGAGCTGCCCGCCGACGACGTCCGGCTCGTCGACGACGTCACGCTCTTCTGGTCGCTGTCCTTCGCCGTGACGGCCGCCGACCTCGCGACCGTCGGCGGCTTCGACGAGCGCTACGTCGGCTACGGCGCCGAGGACACCGACCTCGGGCAACGCCTCGCCCGGGCCGGTGGCCGGCTGCTCTTCGTCGGCGGTGCCGGTGCCGTGCACCAGTGGCACCCGAGCCCGAACCCCCCGGTGCAGCACGTGGCCGACATCGTGACCAACGCCAACGCCTTCGCGGCGACGTGGGGATGGTGGCCGATGGAGGGCTGGCTCGAGCAGTTCCGCGACCTCGGCCTGGTCCGCCGGGAGCCCGACGGGCGCTGGGTCAGCCTGCCGCGACGGGCGCGCTGAGGGCCTGCCACGCCGAGCGGATGTGGTGCTCGGTCAGCGCGGCGGCCTCGTCGCCGTCGCCGCGTGCGACGGCCGCGAAGATCGCCTCGTGGTCGCGCCGGAGGACGGGGGCGACGTCGTCCCACACCTCGAGGCTGCGGAAGCGGTCGAGGATCGGCAGGCGCATCGACTCGCGGATCGCCGAGGTGAGGTCGCGCGCGAGGACGTTCCCGGCCGCCGCGGCGAGCGTCACGTGGAAGGCGGTGTCGCAGTCGTTGAACCGCGCCCGGGACACCTCCGGGTCGGCCATCTCGTCGAGCAGCGACCGCATCGCCGCGAGGTCGTCCGGGGTGGCGTGCGTCGCCGCGAGCCGGACGCTGAGGCGCTCCAGGGCGATGCGGACCTCGACGACGTCGGGCAGCGGGAACGCGGCGAGCGCGACGTGCAGGCGGAGCAGCCGCCCGAGCGCGCCGCTCGGCACCCCGGTGAGGACGGTCCCGCCGGCCGAGCCCGCGCCGACCGAGGAGCGGACGACGCCCTGGGCCTGGAGGGTGCGCACCGCCTCGCGGACGGCGGCGCGGCTGACCCCGAGCATCGCGGCCAGCTCGCGCTCGGCCGGCAGGTGGTCACCCACCTCGAGGTCGCCCCCGAGGATCCGCTCGTCGACCCAGCGCAGGACCAGCTCGAAGGCGCGCAGCCCGCTGTCGTCGCGGCCCGGGGCCGGTTCGGTCGTCGTCACCGGCTCAGGATGCCACGCCCCGCGCACCGACACGCCGAATGGTCGGACCAATAATGGTCAGACCATTGACAGCGCGGATCCGGACCCTCTACCGTCGGCACATCCCGAATGGTCTGACCATTCGCGGCGACCGCCCAGCGACGTGCGACCGGAGGACCCCATGACGACCACAGCCCTGATCGGCCCGACCGAGTTCCGCCCCGAGCTCACCCCGGTGGGCGGCAGCCTCACCCTCTCGGCGCTCGTCGCCCTCCTCCCCCTCGTGACCGTCTTCGTCACCCTCGGGGTGCTGCGCTGGAAGGCCCACAAGGCCGGCCTGACGGCGGTGGCCGTCGCCGTCGTCGTCGCGTGGCTCGCCTTCGGGATGCCGGTGCACCTCGCGGTGCTGTCGGCGACCCAGGGCGCCGCGTTCGGCCTCTTCCCGATCATGTGGATCGTCTTCACCGCGATCCTGCTCTACCAGGTGACGGTGCGCTCGGGCCGGTTCGAGGACCTACGCGCGACCTTCCACCTCATCAGCGACGACCCACGGATCCAGGCGATCATCATCGCCTTCTGCTTCGGCGGGCTGCTCGAGGCGCTCGCCGGCTTCGGCGCCCCCGTCGCGATCACCGGCGTCATGCTCATGGCCCTCGGCTTCTCACCGCTGCGCGCGGCGGCCGTCGTCCTCCTCGCGAACACCGCCCCGGTCGCGTTCGGCGCCGTCGGCACCCCGATCATCACCGCCGGCACGCTGACCGGCATCCCGTACCACGAGATCGGCGCCTACGTCGGGCACCAGACCCCGGTGCTCGCCGCCTTCGTCCCGCTGCTGCTCGTCCTCATGGCCGGTGGCCGTCGCGGCGTCCGCGAGACGTGGCCGGTCGCCGTCGTCGTCGGACTGACCTTCGCCGTCGCCCAGTGGTTCGCCGCCACCTACGTCTCGGTCGAGCTGACCGACATCATCGCCTCGCTCGCCGGGCTCGCCGCGGCCGTCCTCTTCCTCAAGGTCTGGCGCCCGCGGGGCCGCGAGGTCGCGCTGGAGACGATGCAGGTCGAGCGCGAGCGCGAGCTCGCGACCGTCGGCGGCCCCGCCGGTGCCGGCGCGGGCGCCCCGCCCGCGGACGCCCACGCGGTCTCGGCCGACGAGCTGGCGCAGCGCTCACGCGAGCTGACCGGCGGGCGCATCACGATGGCCCTGTTCCCGTACCTGCTCGTCATCGGCGTCTTCGCCGTCGCCAAGCTCGTGACGCCGGTCAAGACCTGGCTCACCGGCACCGACGTCAAGGTCCCGTGGCCCGGCCTGTCCGGCGAGGTCCTCACCCTCAAGGGCGCCCCGAGCGCAGCGACCACCTACACCCTCCCCTGGCTCAGCTCGCCCGGCACGATGCTCCTGCTCTGCTCGCTCGTCGTCGCGGTCGTCTACGCCGTCGGCCTCGGGGGCTGGGCGGCCGAGGCGCGCGCCACGGCCCACCGGATGCGCTTCGCCTTCCTCACCGTCGCCTCGATGCTCGCCCTGGCCTACGTCATGAACTTCTCGGGCCAGACGATCGTCATCGGCACGTGGATCGCCGGCACCGGCGCGCTCTTCGCCTACCTCAGCCCGACCCTCGGGTGGATCGGCACCGCCGTGACCGGCTCGGACACCAGCGCCAACGCCCTCTTCGCGACGCTCCAGCAGAGCGCGGCGCAGACCGCCGGCATCGACCCGACCCTGCTCGTGGCGTCGAACACCTCCGGCGGTGTGGTCGGGAAGATGATCAGCCCGCAGAACCTGACGATCGCCGCGACCTCCGTGGGTCTGCTGGGCCGCGAGGCCGACATCCTCCGTAAGGTCCTGCCATGGAGCGTCGGCCTGATCCTCGCGATGTGCCTCCTCGTGGGCCTGCAGTCGACCGTCCTGTCGTGGATGCTGCCGTGAGCGCCCCGGCCCGCCCGGCGGCCGACCTGCGGGTGGCGCTGTTCGCCACCTGCTTCAACGACACGATGTGGCCCGACACGCTCAAGGCCACCGTCCGGCTTCTCGAGCGGCTCGGCTGCCGGGTCGAGTTCCCCACCGAGCAGACCTGCTGCGGGCAGATGCTCACCAACACCGGGTACGGCGCGAAGGCGCTGCCGCTGGTCCGCCGCTTCGTCGACGTCTTCGAGGGCTACGACGCCGTCGTCGCGCCGTCCGGGTCGTGCGTCGGGTCGGTGCGCCACCAGCACCGGGGCATCGTCGAGCTCGCCGGCGACGACCGCCTCGCGAGCCGGGTCGAGCACACCGCGCCGAAGGTCCTCGAGCTCTCCGAGCTCCTCGTCGACGTCCTCGGCGTCACCGACGTCGGCGCGTGGTTCCCCCACCGCGTCACGTACCACCCCACCTGCCACTCGCTGCGGATGCTGCGGGTCGGCGACCGTCCGCTCGAGCTCCTGCGGGCGGTGCGCGGCATCGACCTCGTCGAGCTCCCGGGCGCCACCGAGTGCTGCGGGTTCGGCGGCACCTTCGCGATGAAGAACGCGGACGTGTCGGTCGCGATGGGCTCGGACAAGGCGCGGGCCGTCGTCGACACCGGCGCCGAGGTGCTCGTCGCCGGCGACAACTCGTGCCTCGCGCACATCGGCGGGATCCTCGGCCGCCAGCGGGCCGGCGTCCGCCGCCTGCACCTGGCCGAGGTCCTCGCGTCCACCGAGGAGGACCCCGCATGACGACCACGACCCCGGGCCCCGTCCAGGAGACCTCCCCGGTCTTCGTCGGCATGCCGAAGTTCCCGGCGGCCGCGCGCGACGCGCTCGCCAACACCCAGCAGCGCCGCAACCTCAGGCACGCGACCCACACGATCCGCGACAAGCGCGCCCGCGTCGTCGCCGAGGTCCCCGAGTGGGAGGCGCTGCGCGTCGCCGGGGCCGAGGCCAAGGACGAGGCACTGGCCCACCTCGGCGACTACCTCGAGCAGCTCGAGGCGACGCTCACCGCCAACGGCGCGACGGTGCACTGGGCGCGGGACGCCGCCGAGGCCAACGCGATCGTCCTCGGCATCGTGCGGGCGAAGCAGGTCGACGAGGTCGTCAAGGTCAAGTCGATGGTCACCCAGGAGATCGAGCTCAACGAGGCCCTCGAGGCCGCGGGGGTCAACGCCTGGGAGACCGACCTCGCCGAGCTCATCGTCCAGCTCGGGCAGGACCGGCCGAGCCACATCCTCGTGCCGGCGATCCACCGCAACCGCAGCGAGGTCCGCGACATCTTCCGCCGCGAGATGGGTGCGGTCGGCCGGCCGGCCCCGGACGACCTCACCGACGACCCCGCCCGCCTCGCCGAGGCGGCCCGGCTGCACCTGCGCGAGAAGTTCCTCCGCGCGAAGGTCGCGGTGTCCGGCGCGAACTTCGCCGTGGCCGAGACCGGCACCCTCGTCGTCGTCGAGTCCGAGGGCAACGGGCGGATGTGCCTCACCCTGCCCGAGACGCTCGTGTCGGTCGTCGGCATCGAGAAGGTCCTGCCGACGTGGGACGACCTCGCGCCGATGCTCCAGCTCCTCCCCCGGTCCAGCACCGGCGAGCGGATGAACCCCTACACGACGATGTGGAGCGGGGCGCACGACGGCGACGGGCCCCAGGACGTCCACGTCGTCCTCCTCGACAACGGCCGCAGCCACGTCCTCGCCGACCGCGTCGGGCGCCAGGCGCTGCGCTGCATCCGGTGCTCGGCGTGCCTCAACGTCTGCCCGGTCTACGAGCGCACCGGTGGGCACGCCTACGGCTCGGTCTACCCCGGCCCGATCGGCGCCGTCCTCAACCCGATGCTGCGCGGGACGACGAGCGAGGTGGACAAGTCCCTCCCCTACGCCTCGAGCCTCTGCGGCGCCTGCTTCGACGCCTGCCCGGTGCGCATCGACATCCCCGAGCTCCTCGTCGAGCTGCGGGGTCGGGTCGTCGAGCAGGAGGGCCGCAGCACCGAGTCCGCGGCGATGGCTGCCGCGGCGTGGGTGCTCTCCGACCCCAAGCGGCTCTCGGCCGCGCAACGGGCCGCGACCACGGCGGGCCGACTCATCGGCGACCGCACCGTGCGGTCCGTGCCGGGCCTCGGCGCCTGGACCGACGCCCGCGACGTCCCGACCCCGCCGACGGAGACCTTCCGCCAGTGGTGGGCCCGCGAGCGCGGGGAGGGGTCCCGATGAGCGCCCGCGACGAGATCCTCGCCCGCGTCCGGGCCGCGACCACCGACGTCACGACCACGCCGGCCGACCGCGCGCCCACCACCGTCGTCGAGGAGGCGGCGTCCTCGCCCGCGGCGACGCTCGACCTGTTCGCCGAGAACGTCGCCGACTACCGGGCGCAGGTGCTGCGCGTCCCGGCGGGCGGCGTCGCCGCCGCGGTGGTCGCCGCCCTCCAGGAGCACGGGTGCGCCACGGCCGTGCTGCCGACGGGCCTCGACGCCGCCTGGGTGATGGCCGTGGGCGAGGCGGTGCGGGTGGTGCCCGAGGCGGAGCTGGGGGCCGACCGAGACCTCGATGACGTCGACGCGGTCGTCACCGCGGCGGCCCTCGGCATCGCCACGACGGGGACGATCGTCCTCGACCACGGTCCCGACCAGGGCCGACGGGCGCTGACCCTCGTCCCCGACACCCACGTCTGCGTGGTGCGGGGCGGCCAGGTCGTGCACGACGTGCCCGAGGCGGTGCGGCGGCTCCGTCCGGAGCCCGGGCGGGCCCGCCCCCTCACGTGGGTCAGCGGGCCCAGCGCGACGAGCGACATCGAGCTCGAGCGGGTCGAGGGCGTCCACGGACCGCGTACCCTCGTCGTCGTGCTCGTCGACGAGGAGGGCCCGACCCGATGACCGCTGCGGACCACGAGCAGGCCTCCCCGACACCGGTGTTCTTCCTCGCCGGCGGCACCGGTATCTCGGCCGAGACGCTGGGGAACCTCATCATCAACCAGTTCCCCACGGTCGCGTTCGTCCGGCGGAAGATCCCGTTCATCACGACCGTCGAGCAGGCCCGCCGGGTCGTCGAGGAGCTCGACGCCGCGGTGACCGACTCGACCACGCCCATCGTCTTCTCGAGCGTCGCCGACGAGGAGCTGCGCGAGGTGCTGCGCGACACCCGCTGCGCGTTCATCGACCTCTTCGGCAGCCACCTCGACATCGTCGAGCGCGTCCTCCACGTGAACGCCAGCCCCAAGGTCCCGGCCCTCCACGGCCTCGGCGACATCCAGCGCTACGAGCGGCGGATGAAGGCCATCGACTTCTCGCTCGAGCACGACGACGGCGCGAGCCTGCGCAACCTCGCCCACGCCGAGCTGATCCTCGTGGCGCCCTCGCGCTGCGGGAAGACCCCGACGTCGCTCTACCTGGCGCTCCAGCACGGCGTGAAGGTCGCCAACTACCCGCTCGTCGACGAGGACCTGCGCTCCACCGACCTCCCGGAACCGGTGCGCCCCTACGCCGAGCGCTGCGTGGCGCTGACGTCGACGCCGGCCCGGCTCAGCCAGGTGCGCAGCGAGCGCCGACCGGACTCCACGTACGCCTCGCTCCAGCAGTGCACCTGGGAGCTCAAGCGCGCCGAGGAGCTGTACCGGGCCCACCGCATCCCGGTCATCAACTCCTCGGGGATGTCGGTCGAGGAGATGGCGGCCGTGATCATGCACACGCGCCAGCTGACGGGCTCGGGCTGAACCGGCCTGCCATCCTGTCCCTCGCCCCACCCGGAGACCCCGCACCGCCCCCGCGCCACCCCCCGCGGGCCCGGCTCCCGAAAGGACCCCCGCCATGACCACCACCGTCCGCTGGTTTCGCGAGCTCGGGCTCGACGACGTCGAGTCCGTGGGCGGCAAGAACGCCTCGCTCGGCGAGATGGTCCAGCACCTCTCGGCCGCCGGTGTCGCCGTGCCCGACGGGTTCGCCACGACCGCCGAGGCCTACCGCCGCTTCCTCGGTGACACCGGCCTCGCCGAGCGCATCTCCTCCCTCCTCTCCGACCTCGACGTCGACGACACCCGCCGGCTCGCCGAGGTCGGCCACGAGATCCGCGAGGCGGTCGAGGCGCAGGCCTTCCCCGAGGACCTCGAGCGCGACATCCGCTCGGCCTACGAGCGGCTCGCCGGCGAGGCGGGCGAGGAGGCCAGCTTCGCCGTGCGCTCGAGCGCCACCGCCGAGGACCTGCCCGACGCCTCGTTCGCCGGCCAGCAGGAGACCTTCCTCAACGTCCGCGGGATCGACAACGTCCTGCACGCGATCCGGCTGGTCTTCGCGTCCCTCTACAACGACCGCGCGATCGCCTACCGCGTGCACAGCGACTTCGACCACGACGTCGTCGCCCTCTCGGCCGGCGTGCAGCGCATGGTGCGCTCGGACATCGGCGCCTCCGGCGTGATGTTCACGATCGACACCGAGTCCGGCTTCGAGGACGCGGTGTTCATCACGAGCGCCTACGGCCTCGGCGAGGGCGTCGTCCAGGGCGCGGTCAACCCCGACGAGTTCTACGTCCACAAGCCCGCGCTGCGCGCCGACCGCCCGGCCATCCTCAAGCGCGGCGTCGGCGCCAAGGCCACGAAGATGGTCTACACGCAGGACGCCACCGTCGGGCGCACCACCGAGTTCGTCCCCGTCGACGTCGAGGACCAGCGCCGGCTCAGCCTCACCGACGACGAGGTGAGCGACCTGGCCCGCACCGCCCTGCGCATCGAGGAGCACTACGGCCGCCCGATGGACATCGAGTGGGGGCGCGACGGCGTCGACGGCAGGCTCTACGTCCTCCAGGCCCGCCCCGAGACCGTCAAGTCCCGCGCCGCCGGCGGTGTGCAGCAGCGCTTCCGGCTCGAGGAGCGCGGTCCGGTCGTCGTCGAGGGGCGGGCCATCGGCCAGAAGATCGGGGCGGGCGCCGTGCGGGTGCTCACCGACGTCTCGGCGATGCACGACTTCGTCCTGGGCGAGGTGCTCGTCGCCGACATGACCGACCCCGACTGGGAGCCGATCATGAAGCGCGCCAGCGCGATCGTCACCAACCGCGGCGGCCGGACCTGCCACGCGGCGATCATCGCCCGCGAGCTCGGCATCCCCGCCGTCGTCGGCACCGGCACCGCGACGAGCGAGCTCGCCGACGGTCGCGAGGTCACCGTCTCGTGCGCCGAGGGCGACACCGGCTTCGTCTACGACGGCCTGCGCGAGTTCAGCGTCTCGGAGACCACGCTCGAGGAGATGCCCGAGATCCCGACCCGGATCATGATGAACGTCGGCACCCCCGAGCAGGCCTTCGAGTTCTCGCGGCTGCCGCACCGGGGCATCGGGCTGGCGCGCCTCGAGTTCATCATCAACCGGCAGATCGGCATCCACCCGCGCGCCCTCCTCGAGCTCGAGGACCAGGAGCCGTCCCTCCGGCGCGAGATCGAGGAGCGCATCGCCGCCTACCCCGGCCCGCGCGAGTACTTCGTCCAGCGCCTCGCCGAGGGCATCGCCATGCTCGCCGCGGCCTTCGCGCCGGAGCCCGTCATCGTGCGCCTGTCGGACTTCAAGTCCAACGAGTACGCCGGCCTGCTCGGTGGCGAGCGGTACGAGCCGCACGAGGAGAACCCGATGCTCGGGTACCGCGGCGCGGCCCGCTACCTGTCGGACGACTTCGCCGAGTGCTTCGCGATGGAGTGCGAGGCGCTGCGGCACGTCCGCGACGAGATGGGCCTGACCAACGTCAAGGTGATGATCCCGTTCGTGCGCACCGTCGCCGAGGCGGAGGGCGTCATCGAGCTGCTGGCGCGGCACGGGCTGGAACGCGGGAAGAACGACCTCCAGGTCGTCATGATGTGCGAGCTGCCCTCGAACGCGGTCAACGCGAACGCCTTCCTCGACCACGTCGACGGCTTCTCGATCGGGTCCAACGACCTGACCCAGCTGACCCTCGGCGTCGACCGCGACTCGGCCCTGGTCGCCGACTCCTTCGACGAGCGCGACCCGGCGGTCAAGGCGATGCTCTCGATGGCCATCCGCGCCTGCCGCGAGCGCGGCAAGTACGTCGGCATCTGCGGGCAGGGCCCCTCGGACCACCCGGACCTCGCGGAGTGGCTCGTCGACGAGGGCATCGAGTCGATGTCGCTCAACCCCGACACCGTCGTCGACACCTGGCTGCGGCTGGCCAAGCGCGGCTGACCGCACCGGCGGCGCGGGGCAGGCACCGCCCGCGCCGCCGGCTCAGGCCTCGCCGGTCTGGATGGCCCAGAGGCCGGCGTAGGTCCCCCCGGCGCGCACGAGCTCGTCGTGCGTGCCGGACTCGGCCACCCGGCCGGCGTCGATGACCCAGATCCGGTCGGCGTGCCGGACCGTCGAGAGGCGGTGCGCGACGACGAGCGCCGTCCGACCGGCGCTCGCCTCGCGCACCGAGCGCTGGATGGCCGCCTCGGTCTCGGTGTCCACCGCGCTCGTCGCCTCGTCGAGGAGCAGCACGGCGGGCCGCCGCAGGAGGGCCCGGGCCAGGGCGAGCCGCTGGCGCTGCCCGCCGGAGAGGGTGAGCCCGCGCTCGCCGACCGGCGCGTCGAGACCACCGGGCAGGCGCTCCACCACGTCGTCGGCCGCGGCGTGCCGGACCGCCTCGGCGAGGTCGGCCCGCGAGGCCCCGGGCCGCGCGTACTCGAGGTTCTCGGCGATGCTCCCGGCGAAGAGGTGGACGTCCTGGGCGACGTACCCGATCGAGCCGCGCAGCGAGTCCCAGGTGAGGCTCCGGACGTCGACGTCGTCGACGAGCACGACGCCCTCGCGCGGGTCGTCGAAGCGCAGCAGGAGCCGTAGAAGGGTGGACTTCCCGGCACCGGTGGTGCCGACGAGCGCGTGCGTCTCGCCGGCCGGGACGACGAGGTCGACGCCGTGCAGCACGTCCGGCCCGTCGCCGTACCCCGCTCGCACGGAACGGAACTCGAGCCGGCCGCGGACCGGCTGCCCGAGCTCGCGGTCGCCCTCGTCGACCTCCACCGGGACGGCGAGCAGCGCGAGGATGCGGGCCGTCGAGGCGCGCCCGCGCTGATAGAGGTCGAGGACGGTCGCGACGTCGGTCAGCGGCCAGAGGAGGCGCTGGGTCATGAACACGAGGACCGAGTAGAGCCCGACCTCGAGCCGGCCGTCGAGCACCGAGAGCCCGCCGACCAGCAGGGTCGCGGTGAAGCCGGCGAGGATCGCCATCCGCACGAGGGGGACGAAGGCCGCCGACCAGCGGATGGTGTCGACGTTCGCGCCGCGGTAGGCCTCGGACGCCTCGCGCACCCGGTCCCGCTCGCGGTCCTCGGCGGTGAAGGCCTTGATCGTCGCGAGGCCGCCGAGGTTGGCCGACAGCACCCCCGACAGCCGCGCGACGCCCTCGCGCACGGCGAGGTAGTAGGGCTCGAGCCGGTGCTGGTAGCGCAGCGAGGCCAGGACGATGACGGGGATCGGCAGGAAGGCGAGCACGAGGAGCTGCCACGAGGCGACCGCGAAGACGATGCCGACGATGACGACGTTGAGCGCGGTCTGCCAGATGGCCGGGAAGCCGACGTCGAGGAGGCGTTCGAGCTGGTTGACGTCGTCGTTGACGGTGGCCAGCGTCGCCCCGGTCGCCCGGCCCTCGTGCCACCGCAGGTCGAGCCGCTGCGCGTGGTCGTAGGCCTCGACCCGCAGGTCGTGCTCGACCGCCTGCGACAGCCCCCGGAAGAGCAGCGCCGCGACGTACTCGCTCGCGGACTCCACGACCCAGACGACGGCGTTGACGACCGCGAGCCAGACGAGCTGGGCCTCGCGCGACTCGACCCCGAAGACACCCGCGACGAACGAGCCGTCGCCGCGGACGACGACGTCGACCGCCGCCCCGATGAGCAGCTCGGGCACGACGTCGGCGACCTTGTTGAGCGTCGAGACGGCGACGGCGAGCAGGAAGCGGGTGCGGTGACGCCGGTAGCGCGCCCACAGGGCGGCCAGCGGCCGGGTGGGCGCGGCGGGCGTGTCGGGGGGCTCGGGCACGGGGAGTCCTCGGGGCGTGGGTGGGGCGTCGGGGCCGGGCCGGCGCGGACGTGCCGGGCGGCGGGCAGGACCCCATCCTGCCCCATCGGGTTAGGGGACCCTTACCTGCCCGCGCGCCGCCGATGCGGCCAACCCAACCTTCGACAGCCGCATCCGGCCGGCGCGGCCTGCCGGAAGAGGGGGTGTCAGCAGCTCCTCGAGAAGGGTTCGTCATGCGTCGAGTCATCGCAGTCTGTGCGGCCACCGCGGCCGTCGCCCTCCCGCTCGCCCTCACCACGCCGGCCGCCGCCGCGGACGACGCCAGCGTCGTCGTCGTGCACGCCGTCCCCGACCTCACCGTCGACGTCTACGGCAGCGCCGACGGCACCTACACCGCCGAGGAGGCCCTGCTCCAGGACTTCGCCCCCGGTACCGTGACCGACCCCGTCGCCCTCCCCGGTGGCACCTACAACCTCGCCGTCTTCCCCGCGGGCGGCGACCCGTCGGGCGACCCGGCGATCGAGGCCACCGGCGTCGAGGTGCCGGCCGGCGCGAACATCAGCGTCGTCGCCCACCTGAACGCCGAGGGCACACCGGTGCTCACGCCGTTCGTCAACGACGTCGACCCCGTCGCGGCCGGCCAGGGACGACTCGTGGTGCGCCACACCGCCGCCGCCCCCGCCGTCGACGTGCTCGCCGGCGGTGAGGCGGTCTTCAGCGGCCTGACCAACCCGAACGAGGACAGCGCCGACCTGCCGGCCGGCACGGTGTCCGCGGCCGTCGCCCTCGCCGGGACGACCGACCCGGTCATCGGCCCGGCCGACGTCGACGTGAAGGAGGGCGTCTCGACGATCGTCTACGCCTGGGGCTCGGCCGAGGACGACAACCTCGCGCTCGCCGTCCAGACGATCGACGGGCTGCACTCCTCGCCCTCCGGTGTCCCGTCCGGGTCGGCCGCGCTCCCGGTCGACCGCACCCCGTGGGCGCTGGCCGGGGTGGCGCTGCTCGCCGCCCTCGCCGCCGGCGCGATGTCGGTGCGGGCCGGGCGCGTCCGCGCCTGACCTCCCCGAGCGGGTGGGCCGGACGAGCGCCGGCCCACCCGCTCCGCCACGACCCGAGCACCACGATGGGAGACCCTGTGTCCGAGCGGAACTGGCGCCTCGGTGCAGCCGTGGCAGCCGTCGTGGCGGTCCTCGCCACCGTGGCCCTCGTCACGTGGCTCGTCGACCGCCCCGCGCCGGTGGCCGGCGACGGCCTGACGGCCCTGACCCCGAGCCCGGCCCCGCCCTCCCCCACGCCCGAGGCCACTCCGTCGGTGCGCGCCACGGCCCGGCCCGCGACACCGGGCGCGACCACCACGGCCGGAGCGCCGGCGCCGACGCGGCTGCGCATCCCCGACCTCGGCGTGGACGCCACGGTCCGGCCGGTCGGGGTGCAGCGCGACGGGGCGATGGTCATCCCGGCGGCACCGACGAGCGTGGGGTGGTACCGATACGGGCGTGCGCCGTCGGATCCTCTGGGGCACACGGTGATCGCCGGGCACGTGGCCACCCGTGAGGACGGCCCGGGCGCCCTGGCCCCGCTCGCCAGTGCCGAGCCCGGGATGCGGGTCGAGGTGGTCGACGCCGCGGGCACACGTCACCGCTACGTCGTCCGCGGCCGGGAGGCCATCCGGAAGAAGGCGTTGCCCGTCGACGAGATCTTCGCCCGTGACGGCAAGCCCCTCCTCGTCCTCGTCACGTGCGGCGGCGAGTACCTACCGGAGCTGAGGTCGCACCGGGACAACGTCGTGGTGACCGCCGAGCCCGTGACCTGACCCGTCCGACGTTCGTCCCCCGACCACTCTCGCTGCACGTGCGGTCCGGGACGTCACCGCCAGCGGGTACGGTCGACAGACGCCACCGGGTCCACCCGGAGGCACCGAGAGCGCCGGGGACGTCCCCCGCCGGACCCACCGGTCGCCCTCGTCGCGGTTCAGCAGCGTGCCGCCTCCTTCCCGTCCGAGAACGAGGTCCCGCATGCCCGACCCGATGACCCCTGCCACCGCCCGCCCGCTCCGCTCCCTCCCCGAGCGCCACGACATCGACCCCCGGGCCGAGGAGCTGGCCACGGCGGCCGAGTCCAGCACCGACCCCGCACACCGCCGCGACCTGCGCGAGCGGCTCGTCGTCCTGGCCCTGCCCATGGCCGACACGATCGCCCGGCGCTACGTCGGCCGCGGCATCGAGGACGACGACCTCACCCAGGTCGCCCGCACCGCCCTCGTCAAGGCGGTCCAGCGCTACCGCGCCGGGGCCGGACCGGGCTTCACCGCGTTCGCGGTGCCCACGATCACCGGCGAGCTCAAGCGCTGGTTCCGCGACCACGGCTGGGCCGTGCGACCCTCGCGCCGCGTCCAGGAGCTGCGCCCCCGGCTGGCGGCGGCCGAGGAGGAGCTGCGTGCCCGGCTCGACCGCCACCCCGACGCCCGCGAGCTCGCCGACCACCTCGGCGTCAGCGTCGCGCAGGTCGCGGAGGTCCGCGGGTGGTCGGCCGGCTACCAGGCGACCTCCCTCGACACCCCGATGCCCTCGGGCACGCCGCTCGGCCACCAGCTCCTCGTCACCGAGTCGGGCACGGCGGAGTGGGACGAGCGCGAGGCGCTGGGCCGGGCGATGAACGGGCTGACCCCCCGTGAACGGACCGTCGTGCACCTGCGCTTCGTCGAGGAGCGCACCCAGAGCCAGATCGGGGCGGAGATCGGGGTCAGCCAGATGCAGGTCTCCCGCCTGCTCACCGGCATCGTCGGGCGCCTGCGCCGGCAGCTCGAGGCCGCGGAGGCCGGCCGGCAGCCGGCCGCCTGAGGCCGCCGAGCGCCTCGCGCCGGCTCAGGAGAGGACGGCGTCGACCGTCTTCTTGAGCGCGCTCGGCTGCGCGGGATGGCGCGGCGCCCTCTTCCGGGCCTCCTCGAGCTCCCCGCCGATCTCGCGCAGCTGGGTGCGGGTCAGTCCCTCGCGGACCTTCGGGAACCACTCCTGCTCCTCCTCCTCGACGTGGTGCGTCACGGTCTCGATGAGCACCGTCGCCTTGGCGAAGTAGCGCTCGTCGGAGCGGTTCATCGTCAGGAGCTCCATGACGAGGAGGTCGGCCACGTGGTGCTCCTCGTACGACTCGAGCACGTCGTCCTCGAGCTCGGGGAGCAGGGCTCGCACGCGCGGGTACATCACCTCGTTCTCGAGGTAGGTGTGCACGGTGAGGAGCTCGATGACCTTGCCGACGATCGTCTCCTTGCGGGCGGGGGTCGTCGAGGCCTTCCGGAACTCGCGGAACAGTCCGCGCACCTCCTGGTGGTCCTCCTTGAGCATGACGATCGCGTCCTGGGACATGGCTTCTCCTGGGGGTCCTGTCCCCGCGAGCGGATGCCGGCGGGTCTCGTCCTCCGGATACCCGGGTGGCCGTCGCCGAACCACCGGCAGCCACCCACCCGTCCCACGATGTGGGACGGGCGGGGCCGTCGCGGGGCCTCGCGGCGATGACCTCCACAGACAGGGACCGACCCACCCCACCGATCGAGGAGCAGACCCCCATGACCAGGACCACCGTCCGCAAGCTCGTCGCCACCGGCATCGCCGCGGCCGCCACCGTCGCCGGTGGCCTCGCGGCCGCGGCCGTCGGCGCCCCCGACGCGCCCGCGCCCGTGCGCCACCACCAGTCGAGCACCGCCACCACCTCCACCCCGGAGGCCTCCGAGACCCCCGAGGCCCCCGAGAGCCCGGAACCCGAGGAGAGCACCGAGCCCACCCCGACCCCGAGCCCCAGCGAGTCCGCGGACGACGACGCCACCGAGGTGGAGCACGCCGAGGGCGACGACAGCGGCGAGGACTCGGCCGAGGACCAGGGCGAGGACGAGTCCGACGACCACGGCGACCACCAGGGCCAGGACCACGGCGAGGACGAGTCCGACGACCACGGCGACCACCAGGGCCAGGACGACGGTGAGGACGAGTCCGACGACCACGGCGACCACCAGGGCCAGGACCAGGGCGAGGACGAGTCCGACGACCACGGCGACCACCAGGGCCAGGACGACGGCGAGGACTCCTCGGAGGACGGCGGCCACCACGGCGGCGGCGACGACGACAGCGGTAGCGACGGCGAGGACGACTGAACCCCTGCGGGTGGTGGTGCGGCGTGGCTACGCTCGCCGCACCACCACACCCGGGAGCTCTCGCCCTTGACCGACCTCGACGCCGTGACCGCAGCGGCCGCCACCGGTGACGCCGGGGCCCTGGAGACCGTCTACCGGGCCCTGGCGCCGGTCGTGCGCGGCTACCTGGCGGTGCGCGGCTCGCGGGACCCCGACGGACTGACCGGAGAGGTGTTCGTGCAGGTCGTGCCCCGCATCCGCGAGGTCCACGGCGGCTGGGAGGGCCTGCGGACGTTCACCTTCTCGGTGGCGCACGCCCGGCTCGTCGACGAGCAGCGGCAGCGGGCACGGCGACCGGAGACCGCGCCGTACGAGCAGCGCTCGGACGGTCGGACGGCGCCGTCCGCGGAGCAGAGCGCCCTGGAGCGGGTGGCCGCGGACGAGCTCACGGGTGTCCTCGAGCTCCTCCCGGACCTCCAGCGGGAGGTCGTCGTCCTCAGGGTCCTGGCCGACCTCTCGGTCCGGCAGACGGCGGAGGCGCTGGGGCTCTCCGAACCAGCGGTGAAGAAGATGCAGGCCAAGGGTCTGGCGGCGCTGCGCGCGCTGCTCGCCCCGATGGCACTGGCGAACGACGGGCAGCAGGGGCAGTGATGGGCGACATGCACGACACGACCGCGGGCGAGGGCCGCGGCGACACGCTGGGCGGCGACCTCCTCGTCGACGACCCCGCGGTCCTGGACTTCCTCCACCGCCTCCACGAGGCGGGCCGGGGTCCGGTCCCCGAGATCGGCGAGGAGCTCGCCGCGGTGCTCGCCGCGGCCGCCGTCCCCAGCATCACCGCGCGACGCCGACGCGGCCCGGGCCGGCGGGGGATCGCCGGTGTGGCCGTCCTCGGCTTCATGGCCGCCGGCGCCGGGGCCGCCGCCGCCGACGGGCTCCCCCGCCCGGTCCAGCGGGTCGTCTCCGAGGTCGTCTCGCGGTGGACCCCCTTCGACGTGCCCCACCCCGACGACTCCACCGCTCCGCGGGCCGTCCCGACGCCCTCGAGCATCCCGCGCCCCGCGGAGTCCGAGGACGACGTCGACGAGCCGCAGCAGGCGCCGGCCGCACCCCTGGTGCCGGACCCGGCCCGCCCGGCCAGCCCGGTCCGCCAGCGCGGTGGGGGCGACGGCGACGACTCCACCTCCGGCGAGGGCGGTGCCCGGACCGACGAGGACGCCGGCGAGGACGGCCACGACGGGGCGGACCGACCGGCCCCGACGAGCCGGCCGACCTCGGACGGGGGCGGCTCCTCGCACTCGGGGGACGACGAGTCCGACGGCTCCGACGGCGAGGGCGGCGGCTCCGACGACTCCGCCGACGACTCCACGGACGGCGGCGAGGACCACGGCGACGAGTCCGGCGACCGGTCCGAGGACCGGTCCTCCGACCACGGCGACTCCGACGACGGCGAGTCGCGCTCCGGGTCCGAGACCGAGGACTGACCCCGCCCCTCGGCACCGCCCCGGGGTCAGGCCGGGGTGGCGACCAGCGGGACGGTCAGCCGGAACCGGCAGCCCCCCTCGTGCTCCGGGGTGACGTCGACGTCGCCGCCGTGGGCCCGGGCGATACCGCGGGCGACCGCGAGCCCCAGCCCTGCACCGACACCCGCGCTCGGCGTCCGTCCACCCGCACCCCGCCAGCCGGGCTCGAAGAGCCGGGAGGCGTGGTCGGGGGCGATGCCACCGCACTCGTCGTCGACGGTCACGACGGCGCAGTCGGGACCGCCGGTGAGACGCACCTGCACCATCCCGCGCGCGGAGGTGTGGGTCACCGCGTTGGTCACGAGGTTGCCGAGGGCCCGGCCCAGCTCGGCGGCGTCGACGCTCGCCACGACCGACCCGTCGGCCGCCGCCGCGACGGTGACCTCGCGTCGCGCGGCGACCGGGGTGGCCGAGGCCACGGCGTCCGAGACGAGGTCGGCGAGGTCGACCGGCGCGCGGTCGAGGACGAGGGCTCCCGACTGGAGGCGGGAGAGCGCGAGGAGGCCGCCGACCATGTCCGACATCCGGTCCGCCTCGGCGAGGATGCGGCCCGGGTAGTCCGAGCCGGGCGGGGCGACCCCGTCCCCGAGGGACTCGGCCATCGCCCGGATGCCCGCGAGCGGTGTGCGCAGGTCGTGCGAGACCCACGCGACGAGCTCGCGCCGGCGCTCCTCGACCTCCCGGTCCCGCTCACGCTGCGAGGTCTCCTCGACCGAGCGGCGCACCACGTCCTGGATCCGACCGGCGATGAGCCAGCCGAAGAGCGCCGAGATGGGCAGGCAGGTGGCGAGCACCCCGAGCACGACCTCCTGGTCGTGCCGGCTGATGAACATCCCCTCGGCGGCGGCGAACACCCCCGCCGTGATGATGACGACGACGACGACCGGCGCGAGGACGGCCGCCCGCGCGAGCGAGCGCCGGGCCTGCCACGCGACGACGGCCGCGCCGAGGAGCCCGACGAGCACCGAGGTGACCGCGGAGAGCAGGACGACGTCGAGCATCAGGCGCCCTGCCGTTCCCAGCGGTACCCGACGCCCCAGACCGTGCAGAGCCGCCGGGGCGCGGAGGGGTCGGCCTCGACCTTCTCGCGCAGCCGGCGCACGTGGACGGTCACGGTGGACTCGTCCCCGTGCTCCCAGCCCCACACGGTGCGCATCAGCTCGGTGCGGGAGAAGGCCGTCCCGGGCCGACCGACGAAGTGCTCGAGGAGGTCGAACTCGCGCACGGTGAGCGGGAGCGGCCGGCCGCCGCGCGTCACCTCGTGCCGGCGCCGGTCGATGACGAGGTCGCCGTCGACGAGGGGCTCGCCCTCGGGGGCCCCGGGGGGCGGGCGGAGGTTCTCGGTGCGCCGCAGGATGGACTGGACGCGCAGGACGAGCTCGCGGGCACTGAACGGCTTGGCGAGGTAGTCGTCGGCCCCGAGCTCGAGCCCGAGGACGCGGTCGGACTCCTCGCCGCGGGCGGTGAGCATCATGATCGGCAGGTCGCCGCGCCGGGAGCGGATCCGTCGGAAGACCTCCAGGCCGTCGAGCCCCGGGAGGGTGAGGTCGAGCAGCACGAGGTCCGGCGAGGCGGAGCGGGCCAGGGCGACCGCCTCGAGTCCGTCGTCGGCCTCGAGGACCTCGAGCCCGGCGCGCCGCAGGTACCCGACGAGCACCTCACGCAGGACGGTGTCGTCGTCGACGACGAGGACGGTGGGCACGCCACCAGCGTAGGCAGCCCAGTCGCCCGTGGCCATCGGCTCGTGGCCGGCGCTCACGTGCGCCGGCCGAGGACGACGAAGGTCCGGTGGGCGCGGTGCACCTCGCGCACGCTGCGCCACCCGGCGGCCCATGCCGGTGCGGCGAGGGCGTCGGCCCCCACCTCGGCCCACGGGAAGGCGTCGCTGCCCCGCCCTCCGGGGACGCTGACGCGGGCCGTGTACCGGTGGTGGTGCTCCCGCTCGTCGGCCGTCTCGACGACGAGCAGGCCGGTGCCCGAGGCCAGCTCGCCGCAGCGTCGGAGCAGGGCCGTGGGGTCCCCGCCGATGCCGACGTTGCCGTCGAGGAGCAGGACGACGTCCCAGCCGCCCGGGCCCGGTACCGGGTCGAAGACCGAGCCGAGGTGGACGGGGAGCCCCCGGGAGGCGGCGAGGTGGACCGAGGCCGGCGAGACGTCGACCCCCAGCGCCCGGCGCCCTCGCACGAGCGCCTCGGCGACCATCCGGCCCGGCCCGCACCCGACGTCGAGCACCGAGCCCCGGGTGGAGGCGAGCAGGCGACGCTCGGCCCGGTCGGCCCGCCCGAGGAAGCGGGCGACGTCGACCGTCCGGGCCCGGCCCGGGTCCTGCGCGCCGCGGCCGTCCTCGTGGAGGAGCAGGTCGACACCGGTGCGCAGCGCGTGGTCGTAGGGGTCCCCGCCGCCGCGGCCGAAGCAGGCGTCGGAGGTGGCCGAGAGGCTCACGGGGACGGCTCCGCGGCAGGACGGGCCGGGCCGGCCCGTCGGGTGCGCACCGCCGAGAGGGCCGCCGCGGCCACGACCACCCCGACGAGGACGAGGTAGCCCGCAACGTACGGGCGGTCGAGCAGCGTCGGGTTGTCCGGCCGCGCGCCGAACCGGCCGAGGACGGGGACGGCCACGAGCGTCAGCGGACCGAGCACCACGAGCACGGCGAGCAGCGGGCCGCGGACCCAGCGGGCGAGGGTCGCGGCGACCACCCCGAGCGCGACGACGAGCGGCGCGAGCACCCCGTCGTGCGCCACGACCCCGCCGACGACCCAGACGAGCACCGCCACCAGCTGCTCCGACGGCAGCCGGACCAGGCGCAGCAGGCCGTACGCCGCCACACCGGCACCGACGGTCCCGAGCACCACCCGGAGCGCCCTCATGCCGTCACCACCTCGACCTCGCGGACCCACTTGGTCTGCAGCACACCGGGTCTCGCGGGGGCGATGAGGCGGCACGGGAACCCGTGGTCGGGGTGGAGCGGCTCACCGGCCAGGGTCAGGGCGAGGAGGCTGTCGGGGTGGCGGGCGAAGTTCGCGGGGAGCCGGCTCTCGCGGTAGGCGCCGCGGGGCTGCATCGACCGGACGACGACGTCGTCGTCGGGTCCGCCGCCGACGAGCGCGACGAGGTCGCGGACGGGCACACCGCCCCACTCCCCGCTGGCGCTCCACCCCTCGACACAGGCGATGGGGAGCACCGCCGAGTGCTGTGCCATGGCGCGCAGGTCCTCGAGCGAGAGCTCGACGGACTGGCCCGGTCCGACGACGCGCAGCCGCCAGCCCGGGTCGTCGAGCAGGTCGGCGACCGCCGCCCCGACGGCGCTGCGGTTGACCGGGACGCCCTGCGGGCCCTCCCCCGAGCGCACGGCGAGGACGGCGATGCGGCGCAGCCCCGGGATCTCGGCCGCGGTGGTGGCGAGGACCGCCACCGCCGCCGAGACCCACGTCGCGCGCAGCAGGGTCCGCCGCGTGGGGACACCGTCGCGCCCCGGCTCGGACATCGTCCCGCTCGGGCGGTCCTCGTCGTCCGGACCCTCGACCGGCTCGTCGACCGGCCCGTCGACCGGATCGGCGAAGGCTCGGCGGATGACCGGCAGCTTGACGGCGACGTGCACCACGAGGGAGCCGAAGGCCACCCACGCGAGGGCGTAGTGCGACCGGATGAAGTCGAAGGACCACGGGTACCACTGCGCGGAGTTCGCGAGCCCGGTGGCCAGCTGGAAGATCGCGGCACCGACGAGCAGGGCGATGGACCCGCGCTCGAGGAGGTGCAGGACGAGGGCGCGCGGGGCACGGGGCGGGCGGGCCACGAGGCGCGGGAAGACCGACCACAGCTTGACGAGCAGCAGCGGCACGGCCGCGGTGCCGCTGGCCACGTGCAGCGCCTGGGTCACCTGGTAGAGCCGGCTCGGCCCGGTCGGGAGGGCGATGGCCGGGGTGGCCAGCTGGGAGGCGTGGCTGTAGAGCCCGGTGACGAACGCGACGGTGAAGGCCACCCCGAGCCAGACCCCGACCCGGGCGGCGGTGCGCGGGCCGCGCAGCCCGCTCGTGAACGACTCCGGGCGCGGGATGCGCTCGTCGAGGCGCGCGGCGACACCCCGCAGGGTCCGCTCGCTCACGACGCCTCCGTCCCGGGACCGGTGCCGTGGTCGGCCCCGACGTCGGCCCGGCCCTCGACCAGGGCGCGCCAGGACCGGGCGAACAGCGTCCCCGGCGCGAGCGCCGCGACGGCGTCCGCGTCCTCGGGGAGGTCGACGTCGCGGGCGGGCTCGGCGAGCGCGGGGCGGTGACCCGCGGACGCCAGCGCCGCGACGGTCAGCCGGCCGGTGTCCGGGCGGCTCATCGGCACCCCGTCGAGGACCGCGGCCTGTCGGGCGTGCGTCGTGACCAGCACCCACCAGCCACCGTCGAGGGCGGGCCCGAGCACCGGACCGCCGCGCCGGTGGGCCCGCTCGACGAGCTCGAGCAGGGCGTCGGGCCGCACCTGCGGCGTGTCCATCCCGAGCTGCACGACGGGGCCCCCGGCGATCCGGTGGGCCTGGCGGTGCCCGTCGACGAGGCGCTCCCCGAAGGTCTGGCCGCCCTGCGGCACGACGACCCAGTCCTGCACCGCCTCGACCAGCTCCGCGGAGCGCCGGGCCGCGCCGAGGTCACCGTCGAGGGCGAGCACCCGCCGCCCGGAGGGGAAGGCGGCGGCGCCGGCCGCGAGGGTGTCGAGGAGGGCGGCGGCGGCGAGCTCGGCGGCCCCCTCCGGCCCGGCGACCCCGGCGAGGCGCGTCTTGGCCCGGCCCGCGACCGGGGCCTTGGCCATGACGAGGACGCTGCCCCTCACGGGAGGACCTTCGCGAAGTCGCGTGCGGTGCGCAGCGTTCCGCGCACCGACCCGGACACCTTCGAGCGCGTGCCCTCGGCGCGTGGGTGGTACGGGATGGGGTGCTCGGTGAGGGTCCAGCCGGCCCGCTGGGCCCGGACGAGCAGCTCGACGGGGTAGCCGAAGCGCCGGTCCTGCACGCCGAGGGCGAGGAGGTCCTCGCGGCGGCAGACCCGGACGGGGGCGATGTCGTGCAGGCCGATGCCGGTGCGGCGGCGCAGCCAGGCGAGGACGGCGGCGTTGCCCGCCCGCGCGTGCCACGGCCACACCCCGCGCGCGGCCGGCCGGCGCCGGCCGCAGGCCATCGTCGCGCGCCCCTCGCGGACCTCGGCGAGCAGCGGCAGGAGGTCAGCCGGGTCCATCGAGCCGTCGCCGTCGAGCACCGCGACGTAGGTGGCGCGCGCCGCCTCCATCCCGGAGTGGACGGCGGCGCCGTACCCCGGCCGGGCCTCGTGGACGACCCGCGCACCGAGCCCGCGGGCGACGTCCGGCGTGCCGTCGCTCGAGCCGTTGTCGACGACGATCACGCCCATCCCGGTGGGCACGGCGGCCAGGACGCCGGGGAGCGCCGCCGCTTCGTCGCGGCAGGGGATGACGAGGTCGCAGTCGAGGTCCACGTCCCCGACCGTAGGTGGGCGGGGGACGTCAACCCAGGTCGGAGTACTTACGGACCGCTTACGGGTCGAGGCCGGAGGGGCTCGGGAGGCTGCCGGACGCCCGCCGCGGGGCATCCTTGGGCGCATGCCCCCGACCGTCACCGACTCCTCCCCCGTCCGCACCGAGGACTCCACGGCCGCCGGCCGGCGGGCCCTGGTCGGCCTCGCGGTGGCGGCCGTCGTCGTCCTCGCGGCGATGGTCGTTCCCGGCCTCGTCGGGGTCGACGTGCAGGCCGGCGGCGCGGAGCCGCTCCTCGGCGACTGGGTCCTGCGGGTCGGCTGGAGCAGCCTCGTCGTCCTCGCCGTGGCCGGCCTGACCCTGTGGGGCGGGCTGGGGGCGGCGCTCGAGCGCCTCACCTGGCGACGGCTCCTGGTGCTCTCGTGGGTGGTCTCGCTCGTCTGGATGGTCGCGCTGGCGCTCGTCGACGGCCCGGCCGGGCTCGGGCGGATCCTCGAGCACCCCAGCGAGTACCTCCAGAGCGCCCGCGCGACCGACGACGTCGGGGCGCTGCTGCGCGAGTACGTCTCCCGCATCCCCGACCGCGGCCCCGGGGCGCTGCCGACCCACCTCGCCGGCCACCCGCCGGGTGCCGTGCTGATGTTCGTCGCCCTCGACCGCCTCGGCCTCGGGTCGTGGCAGGCCGCCGGGCTCGTCGTCGTGCTCGTCGCCGCCACCCTGCCGGCCGGGGTGGCCACGACACTGGACCGCCTCGGCGCGCGCGACACCGCCCGTCGCGTCCTGCCGTTCCTCGTCGTCGGCCCGGCCGCGGTGCTCATGGCCGTCTCCGCGGACGCGGTGTTCGCCACCACCGCCGCGTGGGCGGCCGCGGCGCTCGCCGCCGCGACGGCGGCCCGCACGCCCCGCGCCCGGACCGGGTTCGCCGTGCTCGGGGGCCTGCTCTTCGGCTGGTGCGTCATGGAGTCCTACGGCCTGACGCTGCTGGGTGTCCTCGCCGTCGCGGTGCTGCTCGCGGGTCCGGGGACCGCCCGGGCGCGGGTCGCCGTGGCGGCCGTCGGCGGGGTCTCGGCCCTGGCCGTCGTGCTCGCCTTCGTCCCCCTCGGGTTCGCGTGGTGGGAGGCGTACCCGGCTCTCCACGAACGCTACTGGTCCGGCATCGCCAGCACGCGGCCGGCCTGGTACTGGGTGTTCGGCAACATCGGTGCCCTCCTCCTCGTCGCCGGTCCGGTGCTCCCCGCCGGCCTCGGCGCGGGGGCGGACCGCCTCCGGGCGCTGGTCGCCCGGCGCCGCCCCGACCCGGTCGCCGCGCTCGTGGCCGCCGGCGTCGTGATGGTGGCGGTGGCCGACCTGTCGCTCATGAGCAAGGCCGAGGTGGAGCGGATCTGGCTGCCGTTCCTGCCCTGGCTCCTGCTCTCGGTCGCCTGGCTGCCGGCCCGGTGGCTGCGGTGGGCGCTGCCCGCCCAGGCGGTGTTCGCCCTCCTCCTCCAGCACCTCGTCCGCACGATCTGGTGACGTCCGGGCCGGCGCGCCGCCGCGCCCTCAGGCCCGCAGCGGGGCGGTCGCGAACGCCGCCAGCCCCTCCCCGGGACGCACCTGCGCGCGGAACCCGAGCTCGGCCCGGGCCCGCTCGGGCGAGGCGACGACGTGCCGCACGTCCCCGATCCGGAACTGCCCCGTGACCCGGGGCTCGAGCCCCGACCCCGTCCCCGCGGCCACCGCCCGGGCCACGTCGGCGATGGTGACCGGCTCGCCCGAGCAGACGTTGTAGGCGCTGTGCGTGGCCTCGGGCCGCTCGACCACGGCCCGGACGGCCGCGACGTTGGCCCGGGCGACGTCCTCGACGTGGACGAAGTCGCGCACCTGGCGCCCGTCCTCGAAGACCACGGGGGGCTCGCCCCGCTCCAGGGAGGAGCGGAACATCGCCGCCACGCCGGAGTAGGGGGTGTCGCGCGGCATCCCCGGTCCGTAGACGTTGTGGTACCTCAGCGAGACCGCGGCGCCCGGTGACTGGCGGGCCCACGCGGTGGCGTAGTGCTCCTGGGCGACCTTGCTCGCGGCGTAGGAGCTGCGGGGGTCCAGGGGTGCCGACTCGTCGACGAGGGCCCAGTCGAGAGGGCCGCCGCACACCGGGCACGGGGTGTCGAAGTCGCCGGCCTCCAGCCGGGCCGCGGTGCGCGGCCCCGGCGCCTGCTGCCCGTGCTCGGCGCAGGTGTAGCGCCCCTCGCCGTAGACGACCATCGAGGAGGCCTGGACGAACCGGCGGACCCCGCGGGCGTGCATCGCCGCCAGCACGGCCGCCGTGCCGAGGTCGTTGTGCCCGGCGTAGAGCGGCAGGTCGGCGGCGGTGGCACCGGCTCCCACCATCGCCGCGAGGTGCAGCACGACGTCGACGCCGTCGAGCAGCTCGGGCCAGTCCTCGGCCCGGCGCGTGTCGAGGACGTGCACGCCCTCGGGCGGGTGCTCGCGGGTGGCCGCGCCGTGGGCCTGCGGGAGGAGGAGGTCGACGGGGACGACCTCGTGGCCGTCGCAGTGCAGCTCGGCCGTGGTGGCCGTCCCGATGAAGCCGGCAGCGCCGGTGAGGAGGACTCGCATGGGTCCGAGTCTGGTCGGGGCCGGCCTGCGGATGGGGACGACGCTCCCACCGGTCGGACGCGTGTCGGGTCGACCGGCCGGCGGACCCGGCCGGCTCGCACCCGGGTCCCGGAGGTGGTGCTCCTCCGGGACCCGGTCACCGCGACCA
>QAXK01000790.1:0-11049 GCA_004335735.1 Chlorella sp. KRBP
TGGCCAGAGAGGCAAGACAGCAGCAGCAGGCTGCACCCACACTCACCGTGCCATCAGGCATATGCAGCTGCACCTCGACGTTCCAGTACTTGAGGGCATCAAAGTCGCAGCGCTCCTTCTCCCGCTCGCACACCACGCGCAGCGCCACGGACTGCACTCGGCCTGTGCGCACCACCCAAACATGCCAAGCAGCCGTGTGCCCGGTTGAAGTGCATGGAAACGCCCTCAGCCCGTCAACGCATCGTGTGCAGCTCGCTTATCCAGCCCGCCGTTTAGCTCTCTTCAATGTGCATTGCAGCTCAGTGCAGGAGGCAGACGGCAAGAAGTGATTGGTGGGTAGTGGATGAGGACGCAGCAAGCCCAGGACACCGCACCAGTCTAATCTTGCCTCGCCCCAGCTGCTGATCTGTGCGACCTTGGTTGCTGCGGCCTGAAGCCCCATTTGCGAGCTACACACACGCACCCGCTGACTTGGCCCCAGGCAGTTTGCGCCAGAGCAGCGGGGACAGCGTGAAGCCGAGCAGGTAGTCCAGGGCCCTCCGCGCCATGTAAGCATCCACCAGCGGTAGGGACACCTGCACGGTGGGTGTGCGCGTAGCTTGCAAACGAGACCTTCAGGCCGCAGCAACCATTGGCCCGCAGATAAGTCTGTGATTGCTGTTGCTCTGCGCCGCTCTCTGGTGCAATGCTGTGGCGAGAGGCCCTGGCCACCCGGCCGCATCGCTCCCAGCAAGCCCTCACGCGCATGCGCCAAGGCCCCAAGAGGGTCACCTTGCCCGCACCAGCCGAACCCGCACACCTCATCCCTAGCCCTAACCAAAGAGGCTGAGCAGCCGCCCGCACCTGGCGCGGCCGCTGCATGGCCTTGAGCACCGCCTCGCGCGTAATGTCGGTGAAGGTGACGCGCTGCACATGCTTCTTCTGCAGCACACCCGCCCTCTGCACGCGTGGGCAGCAGCAAGGTATCACAGCAACACAATACCTCCCCACCCTCCCTTCCATCAACACCGCCATCGGTGCACCAGTCGGCACATTGCTGCTGCTGGCCAATCGGTGTATGCACTTCAGTGAGGGACACACGAGCCGTCAGTGCTGCGCCACACTGCCCTGTGTGTGCCGCCTGCACCCCTCCCCGTCCTCCCCCACCTCCTCACCTCCAGCTCCTGCGCAATGTGCCAGCTGATGGCCTCCCCCTCCCTGTCCGGGTCCGTGGCAAACACCAGCCGGTCCGCAGCCCGCACCGCCTCCTCAATGGCCCGGTAGCGCGGCGCCGAACCAGGCGTGAACTCCCACGTCATCTCAAAGTCCTGCTCCGGCTGCACGGCGCCCTGCTTGTTCGCCAGGTCGCGGATGTGACCGTAGCTGGCAATCACCTGCACCGGCACCACCACCCTGAGGCGTCTGGTCAATGTTCCCCGGTCGCACGGCATGACCACGAACGGACCGGAGCTCCTGACAATGCTGTGCTGCCCCGATGCTGGCTTGCCGATGCTGCGATGGGGACCAGAGGAGCCTAGAGGCGAGTGTGTGGCGATGTAGGCGTGCGTGGATCTGTTCAGCGGCCGCTCACGGTGTAGCCGCGCCCGAGGTACTGCTGAATCTTGGTGGCCTTGGTGGGTGACTCGACGATCATGACGGTGGACTGCCCGCCCTGCTGGGCCAGCACGACCATGGCCCACGGGCGCCGCGGCCGCACGCTGGTGAAGGCGGGGGCGCGCTGCGGACGCATGGCCGTGGGCTGAGGTGCCAGTGCGCCCACGGCACCGGCCCTGCCGCCCCCTGCATGCACCAGCATCGCTCTGCTGCTCCTTCCCGCTCTCTCCGCATCCCCTTTCCTGCATGATTTTAGGGCGCTCGGGACTCGTGCACGCGCTGGAGAGGCGAGCAGAGAGGCGCAGAGATCGATTCAACAGCTCACTTGCCACACAGTTCACTTGACGCCGAGCGCAGCTCGAGCACGAGCTCCCGACAAGCTTCAGGGGGGAGAGCAGGTAGAGCGAATGCAGCAGCAGTTCGTGCACGGCGCGGCGCGGTCCCTCAGGTCAGTGAGCATGCCTCTCCCACTGTGCCTGCAAGGCTCCAGGTGCCTGTGCGCACCACCTGGCGCGTCCTCGCACCACACGTGGTGCCGCAGCTTGTGGCTCGTGCCGCAGCGCAGTCCACCTGCTAAGCCTGCAGGTGCTTGCCCTCGCACCTCATGCCACTGCAGGAGAGTGACGCCACGCGCCGCGACAGTCCTTTCACGCCCCACCGCGCTCGTGTGCCGCTGCTCGGCACAAGCCACACCCCGGCAGCAAAAGCAGTCAGAGGCGAGCACCACCTTCCACCACGGCATCACATACGTGACGTATGAAGTCAACACGTTCAGCGTCAAGTTCAACACGTCAGGTGAGGGGAGGGAGGCGCACCGCTGGCACCGGCCTTCGCTCGACGAACGCCACAGCTTGCAGAGGCCAGCAAGCAGCGTGCACGCACCTGTCAGTGAGCTCTACGTCTGGTTCAGCACTTTGAGGGCAAACAGAGAACTCACGTGTGCGGCAACGCATGTGATCGCAACGTGGCAGGGGTCCGAGTGTTGGTGGACCCTTGGTTCGTGGGCGACTTGACGTTTGCCGGGCAGGTGAGCTGCGCTCGTTGGCACTCTTGGAGGAGGGCTTGCGCATGGCGCACCATGCCCTCACTCGAGAAGCAGAGAGGGATGCCACCATCACAGGACCATTCTAGTGTGCAATGGGCGAGCACACTGAGCAAGGCACACCCCAAGCCTGATGGTCGTGCTGCGCTGCGGACCTCTGTGCAGGATTGGGTCTACCGGGGCAAGAAGAGGACCATTGGGCGCACGCAGCAGGTGGACTTGGAGCAGCTGGCGGCCGAGATTGACGTGCTGGTCCTCACGCAGGTATGTGGCCAGTGGCCGGCAGTACACGCACGCAGAGGAGGCGTGGCCCTGGTGCGGCCGGGTGGATGGTGGGGGAGCATGTGGTGCTGGGGCTGGACTACCACGCCGACGGCTGGCGGTCGGGCCTCCTAAGGAGGGTCACCGAAGGAATGCTGCTCCGGTTCCACGCCTTTGTGGGTGTGGGTGCAGGGGCTGGATGACCACACTCACATGCCCACGCTGCGCGCCTTCCCCAAGCATGTGCCAGTCATCGCGTGCCCCAGCGCCGCCGACAAGATCCGCCCACTGGGCTTCAAGGACGTGCGCGTGCTCGACCACGGGCAAAGGCGAGTGAAAGTGATGCACTGCTCGCTTACAGTATGGGCACAGGAGGGCAGCGCTGCCTGTACTGCCTGCATGCTCGAGCCCCATCTTGCCGACGTGCCCCACCAGCGCATCCTGCACCACCGTTACCCCCTCGCTCCCCCACCTCCACCATAGCCAACCTTCCGCCACCCCGCCTCGTTCTGCTCCGCTTGCCCACCTGCCCTTTTTCCACACGCAGCCTGGCGGTGGCAGACAACAAGCTGCGCATCACGGCCACGGTCGGCGCGCTGGTCGGGCCGCCCTGGAGCAAGCGCCAGAACGGACTGGTCTTCCGCGAGCTGCTCTCCGACTCGCCATCGCGCGCGCCCTCGTCGCTCTACTTCGAGAGCCACTGCGACTTTGACGCGGCCTCCGTGGCGCGCGAGGCGCCGGTCGACATCGTCGTGTCCCCGGTCATCACGGCGGCGATTGGGCAGGGACAGGCAAGCTACCCGCTGACGATGGGCGACATCAACCTGGAGAAGCTGCTCAAGATCCTCAAGCCAAAGGTGTGGTTGTGGTGGTCTGTGGTGGCTGGTGGCTGGTGGTAGCGCAGGCGGTGGGTGGTGGGGGCAGGGGTGGTCGGTGGGTGGTGGGGGCAGGGGTGGTGCTTGTGGAGGTGGTGGGGGTGGTCACGAAGGTGGTTTGGGGAGGGTGGTGGGTGGTGGGCGGCGTTGGGGTGGTTGCAGAGGTGGTGCTTGCGGAGGTGGTGGTCGCGGAGGTGGTGGGGTGGTGGTGTTGGAAGTCAGCAGGGTAGGCCATGGAGGGAGGTGGAGCAACTGCTGCGTGCCAGCATGCTCATGCCCCCCGCGGCAGGTGCTTCTCAACAAGTGCCGCTCCACCTGTGGCATGCCTGATGCGTGCATGCGTGAGTGCGTGCGTGCACACGCCCTGGCAGGTGCTCATCCCTCTGCTCAACTCGGAGATCGACCAGGAGGGACCCCTGGCCAGCTTGGTCAGCGAGAGCGGCACGTACGCGGACCTGGGCAGGCGGCTGGCGGCAGAGGGTCTGGGCGACATTCGTGTCGAGTTCCCGGCGCCACCGGGGGAAGCCATGGCCATCGCGCTCTGATCGTGTGCGGGTGCGCAACCCAGCGCTTGGCCCATGGGCCTGGTGATGAAAGCTTCCTGCAGTGCATGTTGGAAGTTGCTGTCGCTCTTTCCTGTATTGTCAATGCAACGTGAACAAGGGCTGCCGGATAGACTACGACATGTGTTCCCGGCAGCATCTGCTGTCAGCGTGCCGCTACTGCTCAGGCAATGGACAACGCTTGCCAACAGGGGGCCAACTGACCAGGCCAACGCCAACAACGGCAACATACGCCGCCGCTGCCGCTGCGCTGCATCGTCAACCAGAAGAGCGCAAGCAGGCCGGCAAGCTCAAGGACGCAGAACAGCGGTCCACCGCAGAGGTCCAGCAAGGGCAGCAGTGCAGCGCACAAGGGCATTGACCCGCATGCATGAGAGAGTACAGGGAGGAGCAGTACAAGAAAAGCACGTCAGGTCAACATGAATGCGTCACAGCCTCAAGCCCGCAGTGTCAACAAGCGGCTCGTGGCGTGAGAGGGAGCGTTGCCAGGAAGTGTCGATGGGCTGCCCGCGAGTGCTTGTGGCCAGTAAGGCGGCTGTCAGGTGGCGTCGGTGGGTTGTCAGGGAGGGCAGAGTGCTTGTGGCAGGAATGGCGGTTGTCAGGTGGCGTCGGTGGGTTGCCAAAGAGGGTGGTGGAGAAAGCGTGCGTGAAGGTAGGGATACAGGAGGCGTACAGCGAATTGCTTCACACGCGGCCCAGCTGGTGCTGGTGCGAGGTCAGCGGCACGTACCTGCGGCGGCACAACGGCACAGTGGCACAGCACGCTGTTTGGTGTCTGTCAGGCCCAACAGCAACGCAAGCTGCATGCCTCCGCAGGAGCCTGCTTGCACTCGCAGCAGGCCTGCGTCTGTTCGCAGTCCGTCTGCCACCTCCTTCACAGCCAAGCGCCATCTGGCGTATCTACGCCGGACGGCTGACGCAAACAACAACAACCACCACAGCCGTGGCATTGGTACGTTGGAAAGTTGAAGGGCTGGCTTGAAGGGTGGCACTCACATGACGCCCATAACGTCCTGCCTTGTGATGGTGCCGTCCAGCGCCTTGTCCATCACCACCAGGTGCTGGGAGCCGCCCTCGGGCCCCACAGGCACCACCAGGCGGCCACCAGGCGCCAGCTGATCCGTCAGCGCGTGAGGCACCTGCAGGAGGGAGGGAGGGGGCAGCACTGCAGGGGGTGGGGGTGGGGGCAGCGCATCATCATCATTGCAGCATCATTGAAGGGGGCAGCACATGCACACACCGGAGTTTCATCGGCTTGGGCTGACAGCAACTGGTGCTCTGTTCAACCTGAACAGTTGCCCCAGTGTTCAGGCCAGCAGAGGCCTGGCCTGTGGCCCTCCTGCTCCATACATCATCATCATCGGCATCATCATCATTGCATGGCATTCACGACAGGTGTCATGATGCTGCAGCCGTCACAAAAGATCGCCAGGCAGGCCTCGTCACTCCATACAGTGCCAAGAGCATGTCCCTTCCCATGTCCACCCATTGTCCCACCCACCTCGGGCGCTGCCGCCCCCACGTGTATGGCGTCGTACGGCGCCCCCTCTGGGTACCCCATGCGCCCGTCCGCCTGCACCCACACACGTGCAGTCACACAGGTTGCACAATGAGGCCTTTCGTGAACGCCATGCAGCGATAATGAGGACAGGTTGCATACACATCCTTTGCACGCCCCACAGCACCAAGCAACGCACCAACAGCAGCTGTCACCCCCTCCCCAACGTCACGCGCACCTACGCCCCCCTACACCTCCACAGCGTGCGCCCCCCAAGTTCCCAAAGCACCCCTCCCTCGGCAACAGCCAGTGCCATGCACCCACCTGCAGCAGCTTGAGCGCTCCCTGCTGCATGAGCCTCCTAGCCCATGGGATGGAGTGCAGCGCCGCCTTGCTGCCCGCCACAAGGTCAGGCATGTGCTCCACGCCCACCACCAGCCTGCAGGGACAGTGACATCAGAGCAAGGCACAGGTGGTTAAAAGTCGGCCGCACGCGGGATGTGGTTCTGTGGGCATTCAAGCACAGGACACACCAGCACATACAGCGTCCGCCCTCGGTCACTGATCCACAACACAACATTGTTTTGTGTCCTTTCATAGAACGCTGCACCTGACCACAGGACGCAGTAGGTAGCGGGGCAAGCACCATCCACGGCTCACCCGCTGCCCACTGCTGGTGGCGCCTGCCCCTGTGCGATGGACTGCTTGAACACCATGGCCCCCATCACCTGCACATGCACACCACGATAAAAGCCTGAGGCACGAGTGTTGTAGGCAGCGCGGTGCTCTGCCCTGGGCGTCCTGCCCCGGCCAAAGCGTGCGCAGCGTGAGTGCTACTACGTGGGGACGCACCGCCGTGAGGTAGCCGCTGCCATGCCCCACGTCCAGCACCCTGCTGCCCGCCGTCAGCTTGTCCTCCAGAAGCTCCAGGCAGTACCTGCGCAAGGTTCGGCCCGCGCTGTCTCAGATACTGGAGGCGGGGGCTCATGGCGTGTTGTGCGCGCGCCAGCACCGAGGAGGAAAGGTTGGCGACCTGCACGCCGCAGCTGCAGCTGTGCACGCACCCGTGCATGTGGGGCGCGCTGATGGTTGCGCCGCTGCCGATCTGCTGCGGCGCGTCCATGTATGCGGCGTGCTTGCTGGGCACGAACAGTGCGCGATCCACGGCGAGCATCGCCTCCTGCACCGCCGGAGAGCGCACGATGCCCGCCTCTGCACGCATGGGGAGCACGTGTGTGTGAGGAGAGCTGCAGCACCACACGTGCTGCTTGTGCCTGCGCGGTCGCGCGCACCTGCCAAGGCGTGCACCATCGCCGTGTTGCTGGAGCCATGGCACGTCCACGCCATGCTGACGCGCTTGAAGGAGTTCGTGGCACGAGAAGGACACGCTTCGGTGGAGTGCCTCCACCACATCCAGGGCTTGCATCTGTTAGCAGAGCACGGACGAATGGGAATGCCACAAGGCGCGATGGCACATCAGCAGCAGCAGCATCAGATGGCGAACCCCCTGGCTCACCTTGGCCAGGCGCTGCAACAGGCGCAGGCATCGCTGGCCCAGCACCTGAGCAGCGGCGTGCGCGATCTGCAGCAACGATTCGGCAGGTGAACGTAAATGGCGATGGGCAGCGCGATGCCCGTGCGCGAGCCGAGATGAGCTGCGCAGGCCCATCTTCAGCCGGATCTGACGCGGTGCACGTCCCGAACGCGCGCGCAGGCCTCAGCCGCAGGAGCAGCCTCATGGGCAGCTGCAGGTGGCGCACGTCAACCGCCGGCGCGTGGTGGTGCCCCCACGGCCCGCGCCCATCGCGGCCATCATCCCTGGAGACTCCGTGGGCGAGGCTGTGCTGGCCACAGGACTCCTCAACTTGTGCGTGAGCTCCGGCTGCGTGGCTGTGCTTGTCAGCGCATAAGGCAGGCAGCGCCACCTGATGCAGCCCGTGGCCTCGAGGGCACCACACGCTGGCGACGTGGCGCCAGTGTGTGGGCGCAGGAGATCGTCCCCATCGCACTGCGTGCCAGCGCGTGAATGCCGCCCCCTCTTGCGTGCGTGCTTGCGTGCGCGCAGCCTTCAGCTGTACAACAGCGCGCTGGTGGTGCGCCTGGTGCTCACGTGGTTCCCCAACCCGCCCGCCTTCATCGAGCAGCCCCTGGCGTGAGTGCACCAACTGTGGGGCTCCAGCAACTGGACACAGCAGCTCTGCAACGGGCTAGCGTACACAGGCATGCAGCACAGCCCTGGCTACCTTCCTATTGGTACTCTCCAGTGGGGTTCCCATGAAGTGGAGAGGGAGCGTGCGTGCCACATCACCCATGTGCTGGCCAGCTGCTGCCGTGTCGTGAGTCACTCACACGTTGCAGTGTGTGCTGTGTTGGTGATGTTGCGCTGGCAGGACGGTGACGGATCCGTACCTGAGCCTGTTCCGTGGCATCATCCCCCCCCTGGGCGGGACGCTGGACCTCTCGCCCATCCTGGCCTTTGTGGTGCTCAACGTGAGTGTTGTGGGGCTACTTGTGGGAGGCGCAGTGGCCACGCACTTAGTGACTGTTACAATTGGCAGGAGCAAATGGGCGCAGCTGCTATCTGGTCGTAGGGAGCAGATGGGCGGCACGAACATTGTGCTGGGAACTCGATGTTCACCAATGAGCACTGCCTCTCTTGCAGCCCCACTTGGGCAGCGTGCGGCTGGCAGCTGCTAGCACAGAGAGCATGTTCTGGAGCGGCATGCACCTGCATCTAGCAGGTGGCGCGCGGGCTGACCATCTTGTGTGTGTGCTGTGTTGTCCCATGGGCGTGCGCGTGCAGTTCTTCACCAGCAGCGCGGCGGCGCTCCCCTGCGACACCAGCACAGCGCAGGGCAGGCGCGTGGCCGCCCAGCAGCAAGGCCCGCACACCATGGGCCTGCGCCTCAGCAACCCGTTTGCGCCCTTCCTGCAGCCGTCAAAGGCGCAGCAGGCGTGGGACAGGCGCGTGCAGGCCAGGCGGGTGGCCAGGAGCGCTGCCTCTCAGGACCAGGCGTGAGAATCTTCCTGTTTGCCATTTTACCCTCATGCACTCCGCCCGGACCCGGAACCTGCTCGTGCGTCTTTACTCTTGTGCGGCCGCCGTGACCTCACTTGTGCAAGTCGTGAGGTGTCTCCCTGTGAGCAGCAGCAACACGAGAGCGATGGTGCACGCTTGAGGAGTGGCGGGCGCGCCCACTGGCATGGGGGACGTGGAGAAAGGCAAGCAGGACCGCAGCTGAAGCACCTTGCGCATGCTCTATAGAGCAGCCGCAGCTTCACAGGCTCTGCTGCCCCGCTGCTCGCAGTGGTCATCATCTTTCGGGCAGCTGGGGGCGCGCCGATCCTGCAGCAGAGCAAGGTCAAGGTGCGCGAGGCGATTGAGCTACTCCGACGACGCTGCTGCAGCGATTGTGGCCTGCTTCAATCGCTGGGGCTCCCTGGTGCACAAGCGCAGGTGTCGCTCGACTCCAAGTTCTCCAAGCTGGTGCTCTACCTCAAGAAGCAGCTCAACTCTGACAGCGTGGTGAGCCTGGTCTTCTGGGATGCGTGCACTGCGCCCCAGCGTGGGCGCCACCTTCCGCACAGCAGCAGCACCTTCACAGAACAGGAAGAGGAGCATGCCACATCGGCAGTGCTGGTGCAGCAGAGTGGGATGGCGCTCTGTGCGGGTGTGCTGCACGCGCGCAGTTTGTGTACCTGCGCGAGGCCTTCACGCCGTCGCTGGATGACGAGCTGGCCGTGCTCAAGCAGGCCTACGGCACCGACGGAAAGCTGCACGTCAACTACGCCATGACGCCGGCCTGGGGATGACCCGGCAGCGTGTCCTGCGTCGCCTCAGCGCAAGTGCCGGAGGGCCCTGTACATACGCTTGACTGCGGCCCAGCTGCTGCAAGATGCTACTGAGAACGCGGAGCAGCTCATGGGAGTGGCTGCAGGTCACGTGCACAACCGGCCAGCCAGCCGCACTTGCAGAGCGGCAAGGCAAGCACCGGAAGCGGCAAGCACACAGCGATCAGCAACAGCACGGGAGCGTTCCTACCTGCAAATGAAATGTCAAGTCCTCCCACCTGCTGCGCTACCCTAGTCGAAAAACGAGTCGCAGAACTGGCGACTGCCCCAGACGCACACATTCAATCCTACCCCGCCAAGCAGCGGCGTCGTGAGCCATGATGGGAGAAAACCTCTAGCGCCTGCCTGCAAGACACGCACTTGGCGGGTGCCGTCAGGGAGACACGCACTTGGCGGGTGCCGTCCGGCCTGGTGAGTGCATCACGACAAACTGCCTGCTCTCACCAACCTCGAAAACACTCGCAACGCCGGCACACGGGTTTCATGGTGTGGCGGGCAGGTGCACACAGGTGGCCCTGCTTACGTGTGGCGCTGCTGCGTTCTCTCACAGATACAGGCTAAGCTTCTCATCGACAGGCGTGTGGCCGTGCGGCACCTCCTTGTGACGCTACGCACACCTTCACCTTCCTCTCACCCACCTCCCTGCTGCTGCTGCCGCCACCCGTTCCGCTCCTCCTTCCAGCCCAGGCCGCCCTCCACCCTACTTGCCGCCGCCAACCTTCCCCACCTGTCCACATCACCTGGCCCCCTGCTGCTGCTGCTGCTGCTGCTGCAGCCCTGCGCCGCCCCCCGGCAGCCCCACCAGTCTCAGCAGCTCCCCGTCGTTCGCAAACCTCCGCTGCGTGTAGTAGAGCATGTACGCCTGCGCCAGCGCCACCTCCCGCTCCTCAACCAGCGTCACCCACGCGTCGTCGCAGCAAAACCACGCGCCGCAGCAGCGCACGTACGCCACGTAGTGCCCGCCCGTGATGTCACCCTTGTGGCAAATGACCGAAAAGAGCACGTACTCGAACTCGCCGCTGGACGACAGCTCACCGCCCTCCAAGCCCTCGCCATCCTCCATGCGGCCACCCAAACCACCACCACCACCACCGCCGCCGCCACCCACAGCCGCCCCGCCCACCACGCCTGGTTGCTGTTGCTGTTGCGGTTGCGGTTGTGGCGGTTGCTGCTTGCTGGTGGGCTTGGTGGGCGAGGGGACTGCGGCGTGGGCTGCCTTGCTGGAGCCAGCGGCGGCAGGGGGGGGGCTGGTGACGGGGGAGGAGATGGGGCGGCTGGGCTCGTCCTTGGCTGATGCCATGGCACCGTACCTAGGGTTGGCGTGAATAAAAGAGTATACAACAAGAGTGAACTTTGCTTGGCGAG